>PVJX010018316.1:0-36851 GCA_004027295.1 Dolichotis patagonum
GTCTCTCCACAACATCTCTGCCTGATGACAACTTCCTGCCCTCACCCTATATAAACTATGTTCACTTCCTCAATAAACGAGACTTGATTGGAATTGCTCAACTTGTCTCCGTCTCTCTTTCCTCTTGTCCCGTTTTCATCCCATCCCCGTTCCCCCTCCAGGTTAGACCCACGGATTGATCCGCGGGCCGGATCACTCAGTTACAATTTTTAAAGTGCATCTAGAGGACTAGAATTCAAGGACCATCTTAGGTCTGGTTGGCTTCTTCTAATATCACTCAAGCACAACTGTGTCAAGAAGCTAAAATTCTGTATGTTTTTGGAAAAGCACCAGCACAAATACCATAATTTAAAGGCTTGTTTACTTTTGAAAACTTTTTTTTTAAATTTATAGTGTGCTAAATCATATTGTGGGTTTGGGGAAATCACATTCTGATCTAACTAGAGGTTCTTAGCAGCAATTAGATTTCTGAAACTACTAACTTCCTTTAGGTTAATGAAACATTTATATGCCACCACCTGCATCAAATTAAAGCCTGGCGTGCCTTAGTCCCTTGCTGCTCAGTGTGGTCCAGGCATCAGCCTCACTGGGAACTGGCTGGAGATGCAGGGCCCCAGAGCCCTACGTCTCATATACATTGAGTCAGCATCCTGTGTGGTACGGGAATGTATGTAGTATTATATAATATTGTATGTAATATGTAGTATTATTTTATTATACAGTAAATTATAAGATAAAATATAATTCTATTCTATATGTAATTGTATACATATAATAATTCTATTATATGTACTAATATATAGTGCTGTATTTTATATATATATATGACAATAATAACCTCAGTTCATGAATGCTTATGCTCACGAACAATTTGATTCGCAAACAGAAGTGTCTGGCACAATTTTGTTTCTGTTCATGAAACCTGTATCCAGAGCTGCAGTTATCTTCCCCAGAATCATGGAACAAATGAAGTTTGTGAATCAAAGTACTACTGTACGACTAAATACACAGGGTCAATTGTTGGCTGTAGAGTTTCTGAAGCAAAGTGTGCTCTACTGGTTGACCTATTGTTGTTGTAAGGAAGCAAACGATAAATGTGAATGTTTCTTGATGTGTGAGTCCTCACAGGTGTTCTCTCTCAGCATCCACCTATTATGAACTTTTTATCTCCTCTGCTTCTTCTAACTGTTCATCATCTATCATCTACATATAATTTTTCCTAAACTATTTAATTTGCTTACACAGTACCAATTTCCATGAATATGTTTAAGTGTGTTTACTAAGAACAAGGATTTTTCTTAAATAATCAGGATGCAATTATTAATTTTCAGAAACTTTAAAACACATTATTTTTAATCCATAATCTATATTAAAATTTTGTCAGTTGTGCAGAAGATCTTATGGATTTACTTGTTTTCTTGATCCAGGATTCATTCAGGATCTTACTTATTGCCAAATCTCTGTACTTTCCTGGAATTTGAAAGTTCCTCAGATTTTTACGTATGTGTGGTGGGGTTGGGGAGGGGTGGGAGACTGGAAGGAGAGAGTGAAAGCCCTTGAATCTTTAAGAGGGCACAGACTGAATGTTCTTTCACTGGCCTCTGTCTGATGCTTCCCACAAGGAAATTCAGGAAACATATTTTGGAAGGCCAGTTTGGGTTTTTGATGATATGTTTAGTGAACACATTAGGGATTCCAGAAAGGCACAACACTGTGTCTTGAGGAGGAAGGAGAAGGGAAGATGTTATTGGGTTCTGGTTGGGTCTACAGCTGCAGAAGAGGCCTCTATGGTCTGGCTCTGAAATGTTCCCCGAAAGCTCATGTGTTGACTGCTTGGTCCGCAGCTGATGGCACTAGTGGGGAGAGGTAGAAAGTTTAGGCTAAGGCCTCGGCTGGGGAAAGTAGGTCCTTAGGGCTGTGCCTTTGAAGGGCGTATGGGGACCCACCCCCTCCTCTCTGTGTCTGTCCACTTCTTAACCAGCCTGAGGTGAGCAGCTTTGCTCTGCTACCTGCTTCCATGGTGTACTGCCTCAAGGAGGTCTAGATATCATGTGGCCAATTTACCATGGACTGAGACCTCTAAAACCATCAGCCAAAATAAATATCTCCTCCTGTAAGATGTTCATTTCAGGGAGAGGAAGTTGAGTAACACAGGGCTCCCAATGACAAGTCGCAGTCATGGAGGGAAGCAGCCCACCCGGAACCACTGTGAAGTGGGACAGAGAAGCAGGAGTCACTCTCACTTGTCCTCTTTCTGTCTTTGCATCTCATGCAGGTGCTTTCACTGCATGACTCCAACAAGCAGCACACAGGTAGGCAGTCCAGGTCACTGCTGCCCTTCACAGCCTTGGAGAGCACCAAGAACAGTGCAGTAGAACAGAGGGAGGGTCCCGATGTGCTCAGGGGAAGCAGAGAACAGCCAGCACAGCAGCGGAGGAAGCTGAGAGCAGAGCAGGGACTGCACATGCACGGAAATGAGGGCGGAAAGCCACGCTGAGAGACAGTTTGGACTTAGTCAGGAGCACTGGAAAGTAGTACACATCCAGGTGAAGACTTTGAACTGAACCTGCTGGCCAGGAAGATCTCTAAGCAGAGGAGTTTTATGGTCAAATCTGTGTTTAACCAAAAAACAACTTTGGTGGCAGTGGAGCAGCACTGTCTATAGGAGAAATGAAAACCAGAGAGTTACTGCAGCAGCTTGGGACAGTGACAAGGAAAGACTCCCTAAGTCAGTTGCTCTCGGAGCAGAGAACAGACAAACGTGGTATTTGGAACATTTAAAAATTAGAAAGAGAAGAGATCGATCACACTTGGGGCTTATTTAACAATAATTAGTGTTATTGATAATGGCAACTCAGAGATAGTGATTAAGTACTATCTTACATGAAATTAGGGATCTCATTAATCCTTAGGGAAACTCAGTGAAGCAAGTTTTAGTATCTCAGCTTTAATTATAAGAATAAAAAATGTTTGGGCAGATGAGAATCCTGTGAGTTGTTCGGATGTTTGAGGTGGCAGGTGAGGCATTTAGTGAGCTGTCACAGTAAGCTACTGGAAGGCCAAATGCAAAGCTAAGGTGACAGATCTGGACAGGGACTGAGAATTGGGGGAAGCTGATGTGATAGTTGCAGTCATATGATATAGGGATTGGCCAGGATGAGATATGAACAAGAAGAAACACTGCCACATTGAGAACATAACATGTAACCATTTTTGTGGTTGATACAGTTGGGCTGTCCAAGTATAGGACTTGCAAACTTTGGTCTCATTAACATTGTGATCATCCAGCTAGCTCAGACTTGCAAAAGACAAGTGATTCACTACTTTGAAAAGATCTAGCTGTTGTGACAAACAAGACATTAGTCTGGGAAAATGATGGTAACGTTAGCTTGTTACTGAGGGTGCAGCCTGCCTCGAGTGGCACATATCTGATTTTGTCTAGGTTCTGCCAGTATTTTGTCACATGTTCTCACACACATCATCTAGCTTTGGGGTTCAGTAGTTTTTGAGTTCCTAAACAAAGAACGACTTTTTTCTCATTGGGAAGTTATTTAGAAGAACATTTAAAAGTTCTCAAATTATAAGGAATAGGTTTTGAAAATGTTAATTTTATGTGAGATTACGTCTACATTTTTCTCAAAATGCAAAAGATTTTTTACATTATGGAGATCCTAAATTAGTGTTCTGTAATATCCAGAAATAGATTTATTGTGTATTTTTCATTTTGGCAAACCAAATTGAAAATATTTTGCATGTAGAATAGGAATCATTTAAAGAACTATGGAAACCACTCATCTAGCTTAATGCTGTCTATTACTTTGGAAACATTTATTTTATCCCTTGGTTACTGGCAGTTCTATTATGTTTTACAGACAATAGAAGGTTTTATGTTTTATGCTTCACTGGGAAGACATAGTTCTCAGATATTTGACCTCGATAATTGTGAATCTCAATGAGGATGCATTGCATGTTTTCTGAGACTATGGGTTTTTAAACCACAAGAAAGTATAGAACACAATTCGTCCTGGCAGCTTTTCTTTAGGACCAACAGTATCTTTCTGTGGGTTGTTAATACATGCTCTATGTGGCTGTATTGTATATTATATCTCTTATTAACTCTAGTGCCATCACTAATGTTTTAATATATATCTGTATGTGCCTCAAGGGAGCAGTTTGTGTGTTTTACTGGCAAGGAGCACAAAAAAATTCTCCTTGCTGTTTCCTTCTATTATAAATTAATATGCACTACCAGGGGACCTCTTATGATATAAAATTGTCATCCTGCAAGTGGTATGGATGAAATTACCACGGGGAAAGCGGAGCAGAACCAGAGTGTGAATAAGACTGCACCTATTCTGCATTAAATGGGACCCCTGCTGCCTTATATTAGTTTGACAAATAATTGACATTGCTAATTGCAGAGCTTAATAATCCACATTATCTTTTTAGTCACAAACTTTTCTCAACCCAAGAGCATTTTCTGACCTAGTGTAGACTGTTCTAATAACCTGGAATCATCTCTGTAAGCTCCAGAGTATTCTGTGATTTTTGTAAGAGATTTAGCTGGGAAGAGTGCCTGAAGGGTGGGCCGTTTCAAGTGCAGCGTTGCCTGCTCTGCTTTCCACTGTGGCAGCACAGGAGTTAAAGGAGAGAGAGAGACTGATCCATAATGACAGTCCTGTGTGTTGTGGTGTGGTGGTTGCCTGGCAACTGTACCTGTAGAAGCTAAATATTGGACTTGTATCTGTATTAATCCTCCTCTTGTTGTCAAGGTTTATAGGTATTTAATATATTAAGCTTAGAAAATACTTAAAAGCAAAAAGCTTTGCTCATTTGATGATCCTTTGAAATTATATAAGATCACTGAATGTTAACAACAAAAGGATTGGGGGGTAAGTGGCATGCAATGCTTTGAACAGGTCCTGACTCTATTTGAACATCTTTTAAATGAGATTGAGCCTAACCGTGATATCATCACAGCCTTTATTTTATTTCTTCCAAGGACATAGCTCTTGCCTCAAAGAACATTGATTGACTATCTTTAATGTGTTAGCTTCTGCGCTAACTGTGGGCTCATGTATGAATGTGGGAAAGGGTCCCTGGTCCTGTAGCGAGGAGTGGAGCCTTTGTCACTTAGTGCGGAGCCTCGCTGCAGGGCACTGTTCTCCCTGGTGGCGCTCGGGCACACACGCGTTGGCGTTAACCGCTCTTTCTGCCTCCCTCTTATAGAGATGGAAGTGAGCTGAACTGCATGCCCAGGACCAGCCCCTACAGCTTACACCCTTCTCTTCGTGCCTCAGTTCTCTCTTGCACAGTCTTTGCTGTATAACTTTATCACTGGCCTCCCCTCGAAGTATAAATTAAGGTCACATAGAAATAACATGGGGAAAAATGGTCTCAAAATCATACATTTTACCAATGAGACAGCTCTTCTTAGAGATTGAAGAGTATCTCAGAATTCTAGAAATGGACATAACCTGAAGATCAAATATGTTAAATTGAGTTTTCAGTACACATGAATACTTATGTTACTATTTGCATGAAAGATCACCACATATCATTTGAAGTTGCTCCAAATGGGGACATTTTACTGTTAATCTTTAATGCCTTCACTATTTTAGTTGGTTGATAAAGTAGAAAAAGCATCACTGCTCTAATCCTTATCATAAGAAGTTATTTTCATGTGGATAAGAAGTATAGAAGTGGTCACCAAAGCACCCATGACATCTATTGTCTGATTCTATCCTATGTCATACATCTGGTCACAAGAAACAAAGAGAACAGAGGTGAGATGAATCAAAATAAACTATTTTCCTTCCTTCTGTCCAGCAGCTCAAAGAGGCCAACATTCTCTGTTACTGCTCATCAAGAAAGCGTGCATCTATTAGGCGCATTACTGCATCCGCTGGGGTATTTGGCTGCCCAGGTGGAGTATAATGGAGGAAGGACTCATGGCAGGAAAGAGGTCGGTGTCACGCTTAGGGAAGCCAGGGAAGTGAGGATGCAGAGTGGAGACAGCTGGGTCAGGGAGAGGTCTCTAGCAGGCTGCTCTGCAGCAGGGAGGCGATTGGCACGCTAGAGCCTACAGGGGCATTTGGGAAATGTGTGTGGCCAGCACCAGGGTGGGCACACATGTTCAGAGAAGCTGGGCAACAGGCTACAGCGCTCTATTGACTTCGGCAGCCACTGCTTCAGCGGAGTGCAGGTCACGAGTCTGGTCATGAGCCTGGACTGCTGCTAGTCAGCAAGGCAGAAAGGAGCTGCTGCGAAGGTGGGGACAGTGAGGACAGATGCCCACGGGCTAGGACCTGTGGGGCGGCCTCTACCGGTAACCGCACACACCTGTGGGCATGAACAGCTGCCGCTGAACTTTCGTCTCCCAATCTCTCAACCTGGAATTCTGTAGGAACAGGAATTCTGGGAAATGTATTTCTAGATTAACCATCCTTGAAGCTGAGCTCTCCACAGTTTTAGCAGGGCTGCTTATACAGAGGGATACTCAGTACTCTCCTTTCCTGACTACTGCCGTCGCCCCCTCCCTGGGCTGTCACAGGACCCTCTCCTAGGGCAGGGTTCCTGAGCCTTATCTTCCCGCCACTGCGCTCAGCTCAGAACCTGCACTGCACACAGGAGGCCAGGAGAAGAGACGGGACGGGGTGTACTTAGAACTTTTACAGTTCCTGATTCAGTCATGCTTGAGAATGACTTAGGAGACATCTTAATTCTTTAGTTATCCTTAATCTCTTCCAAATTTTACTTTTTCTTTCTTTGTTATAAGGCCTGAATCATTTCTACAGTAAATTGATACTGTTTTCTCTGTATATGAAACATTGTGTCTATTTTTTTGTAGCATAGTTGAATTTGGTTTGTAGTTTAGATCCACATAGAGATTATTTTCAAATTGAGTGTGATAGGCATACTAAAATTACTTAGAAGCACTTTCATTGATACCAGACAAGTTCTGTGCCTTGGGGTGAGCTGCATAGACAGAGGTTATATGTTGTATTATATTTGGCTTCAAGATAATAAGAGCACAGATAAGACACAATGATGGTATAATGAGGGTGGAATGATGGTTCACCCTTTTCAGAAACTGAGATCAGTATCAGGGTGTTAGGATGATCAGATAAATAAAAAGTTTCAAGAAATTTAAAGCTAAAGTTCTGTGTTACACATTCCTCCCTCTGTGACTTCATTCTACTTTTGATGTAATCATTTCATCTAGTTTCTTCTCTCCAGAACTGTGGGTCGTGACAAAACTCATCTGATAGAATCAAATGTTGATGGAAGCCCTTTGAAGGCAGTGAAGCAATTTTGCTTTACATGCAAGACAGCCAAATACTGCAAACTGCAGTAAAATACCAGACACATATTAATATTAGTGAATTCCAGAACTATACAGGGTGAAGTCCAAAGTAGGAATACAGGATAACTACATACAGGAAACCTCAATAAATATTTACTGACTAATAGTAGTCTCTAGTTTAGTCACAATGACATAATAATACCAAACTGTGACAATGTAACAGGATCTTGCAGCTTCAAAAAATGTGAAACTTTGTGCTAGAAGTCTTTGGCCAAATTTCTGCCATGTGTGAGAGTTTCTGTGGTTATTGGGTACATATTTCTAGTTTTCTTCTAGGTCCCTGTGTACACCCCTCTTCAACTTCACTTGCTCAACTCAAAAACATGATCTTTGACTTTCTGAGCAGCTGTGCATATTTTTCTAAGATCAATAGAGGGAAGAAGTCACTGGTAATTGCAGGACGACGGGACAGTGCTACCTACACAGTGTAAATGATAGCAGTGCAAGCTGCAGGTTGACAACTACAGTCCTTAGTTTGCTGGTCACTGTGTGCTGGACTAAATGGCTCAGCTACTAATGGAGCTGGGCCACCCTAGAGGATCTTCTGGCAGAAATACTCCTTTCCTCCTTTAAAAAAATCTGTGATGTGCAATGACGGTAGGAGAGGGGAGGAGGTGGAGTGGGGACCCTAAACATTGGCTCCTATGTGTCAGAAATCATCACTGGAGGGACTTTTATTATTAGGGAGAGCAAACTGCCAGCTGGTGCTTTGACCACAGAGGCCAGAGGTGTTTGTGTTTGTGTCGAGATATTGAGTCCAGAATTGAGGGCTGGTATTTTGCTGGTGAATGCTGAAGAGGAGGGATTTGGCTTCTGGCAGAACATAAAGCCAAGCTGACAACAAAGCTTTCCTTTCAAGCTATCCAAATGAACACATTTCTAATCTGAAATTCAAATACTTGACAACAGAGAGCCTGTGAGCTGGGCTTTGAACAGGAAATTGCTTCATGGTTTTAGCATAATGAATTAGGCAGTTAGACTAAATCCATTTAGTGGAAGAAGAATGCTTTCACATGCTTTGTGAAAGAAAAGGGGGGCTTCTTAATTTCCCAAATTTCTGAGAACTTACAGACACAAATGCGCCATGTGAATTTTATCTGTTGTGTTCTATGATGGGTCTATAAAAAGCCCTCAGATCCCAGTGTGCAGGAATCATCTTTGTTAAAAAACACTGCGTCCTGTGATTTTGGGGAGTGGCATGTGTTGAGAAGGTTAGGAGGAGTGTCTTTCTGTGTCCTGTTCTCTTGTGCCAGTCCTGAGTGCATTTAATTCTGAAGTGCTGGTGCTATCCTGTCAGTGTTAACCCTGGTGGACATGCCTTCTTTACAGAGCAGGGAGAGACGTGGATGAAGAGAGGCCTCCCATGCATCTGGACACTGCACCTCTTGCTCTCAGTCCTGAACAGGGAAGCAGGCTACCCCATCCCCTGGCTTTGTGACCAGAAGTCGCAGAGAACCTGTTATTAGGCAAAGGGAGCCAGGCTCATAGGGGTCGGGTCCATGTAACAAGTCTGACCTTGAGAGACTGTTGACAGATGTCCCTGGGGAATGATGGAGCTAGAGATAGTAAAAACAATGAAAAAGAAACAAAAGAAAAGCAATAGTAATAATATTATAAACAATAAGACACAGACCCTTGGAAAGAAGAGGGGAGGAGAGGAAAGGAGAGGAGAGAGGAGGGGAGGAGAGGAGAGGAGAGGAGAGGAGAGGAGAGGAGAGGGTTAAACCTTGTCTCTGGAAGGAAGCCCTTTGATTCATCACCAGCAAAGAGAGGCTGAGCAAGACACTGCTGTGTGGAGCCTGCCTCTGAGTTTGGGCCCAAGATGGCGGAGCGAGCAGGGCTACTGTGCATCATCCTTTCTGCTACCAGAGCAGACAAAATACCTGATAAAGTCTGACATCCTTGTGTTAACTACTTGCTAGGTAATATGCCCAAACTGTTTCCTGCCCCCCATTTCTCTGGAAAGATAATGTAAATAAATGAGGTTTCTTTTTAATCATTGTTTTCAACTTTCCTATGAGAGAATAGTAAAGTCCTTCCAGTTGGCATGGAGATGAGGATACTATGATAGATTACATTCCAGAGATGTTTAAAAACCCATCAGTGTGTGCCAAACATCTAATGCATGCTTATGGTGAAACATAAAAAGGACTGCATCCCAATCCCCTCAAAGCTAAGGCAGTGCCCTTTCTGCAGTAGCGAGGCAGGCTGGCAGAGATACAGAGGATTACATGACCACGTACCTGTATGCTCATGTCACAAATTAAGCTGAGAAATATTTATGATTAAATGCATTAGAGCAGTTCTCAAATGGAATAGTAAAGATCATCCCAGAAATATGAATACTTAAAAGACACGGTGTCTTGTGCATTGTATCAGAAATAATCAAAATTTCTTTCAAAATAGTGCTTCAACCCGTGGACCATGAGACAAGTCCAGAGGAAATCCGAGAGTCAAGTAGCTTGACTTATCCAAGTGAAATGGGAAGGCTGTTGCCAGGCCATGGACTTTGCCTCAGAAGAGCGCTGCAGGTGCCAAAAAAGGGACTCCTTGGGAGAGGAACATGCACAGAGCAGGTCTTGGGGGACCAGCTAGCTTACCATGGAAGGCAGGGGTCTCTTTGAGTAGAACAGAGTCTAATCTGTGGTAGGAAAATGTAAAACATAAAATATGAAACGTAAGTGACCCTGGGAGAGCCGAGGCGGGAGGGCTTATATCTGAGCTTTGTTTTGGGTGGAAAGAAAGCTGAAAGAAAGGATTTCTGAAATATAGATGCATGCAAATGCTGGGAACCATCTTTGTAGACCCCACAAGTGTTTTGCAGACTCAGTTTGAGGAGCCTGAAGTGCTGAGAGATGGTGGCAACACAGATAGGAGTGGCTGGGACCATGTGTCCTTGTCATTACTTGTGAAGGTAGAAAGGAGGGAAGAGCTATGTGTATCTCCTGAGGATCAGAAAGAGTTTAGGTGAAAAAGTATTATTAAAAGCTCAGTATTTCTCCTGTATCTGGTATTTTACCTTAAAAATACTTGAGCATTTTGTATAATTTATTATTTAAGATCAAGCCAACCTGAGCTTCAGTGCATATTGTTGGCTTCGGAGACTCCTGGCTCCCTGCCAACTGACAGTACCCAAGTCGAGGAAGAGGAGGGAGCTGTGGCCAGCTCTCGACATAATCATTACAAAGCACGTTGCTAAACGCCCAGCTCTGGCTACTGCTTTCTAATTCAGTTTTAATTCAAAATAAGTCAAAATAGGCAATTCCGTATAAAGAGAGTACATCCCTTCCTTTCTTTCTCCCATGTTGCCCTTGAAGAATTAACTGAAGTGCACATTTGGTAAAGTTTTGCCCTGAGCCCAGACACTAGAGATTTAGCATCTCTTTGGGACCAAATTTCCCCCTCCACAATGTAAACTATAGTTACAAACAAATTGCTAACAATAAATACAAATTGATTGGAAATGCAAACTTCCTTGTCTATGCAACTTTCCTTTTCTCACTACTTTGGCAATAAGAGATTTTAATTAAGTACTGTCTCAGCATAGGTAAAGGCCAATCTCCATAAGTGAACTGCAGAAAATTATGTTTAATTTAACAGAGAATTTAATTGCCTGCTCTTCTGCCTGGTTCTATCAGGCAGTCTTTTCTTTCTTCTTCTTCTTCTTCTTCTTCTTCTTCTTCTTCTTCTTCTTCTTCTTCTTCTTCTTCTTCTTCTTCTTCTTCTTCTTCTTTCTTCTTCTTCTTCTTCTTCTTCTTCTTCTTCTTCTTCTTCTTCTTCTTCTTCTTCTTCTTCTTCTTTCTTCTTCTTTCTTCTTTCTTCTTTGTCTTTTTGAGACAGGTTCTCACCATGCAGTTGAAGGAAATGGAAGTTTTTTTGGGAAAACATGTAGATTCATGAATTTCCAGTGGCAGCCCCATGTCACCTAAAAAGGGTTTGGGGCATGAGCCCTGTGTGGCCAGTGAATGTGCAAGCCACCCTGTCCTGAGTGTGCTGGGGGTACAGGCACAAACCTCCAGCGACCCTGGAGGGTCCTTGGAAACAGCTTGGCTGCTGGCCGGTATTTCAGTCAATTTCTGACCCATTTCTAGCCATGTTCTGCTTAGAGTATCAGTATTGCTTTGGGAAATAGGAGAATCATGTGACAGTGTGGGGTCAAGGACAAGGTCTTGCTATGATTGTAGTCTGTTAGTTTTCAGCAATTGCTAAGTAGATCAAAGTTATAAGACCATTTTGATGGAGTATTACCTGAGGTTGTAATGTAGTGCCCCTGAATACTGTTCTAGTAGCAGTGCCAGCTATGGTGGTGGTGACACACTGTGTTTCCTTTGTATGGGCTGCCTCTCTGAGTCCTTTGTATGCAGTAATCCATTTAATCTTCACCATAAATTATCCTCAACATTTATTAGTCTCCTTTTACAGGTGGAGAAGCTAAGGCTCAAAGTGACTGACTAATCCCAGGTCAGTTAACCAATGTTACCTGAAGCTGAAGTTTTCAGGATCCAGTAGTCAAGCTTTAGAATATGTTCAGAACCACTGTGCTTTCCTGCTGTGCTTACTCTACATGGAATGGGCGGGGTGCGGGTTGGGGTGGTGATCGGTGGTTAACACGAGCTCAATGTGTCTAATCTTACATGCCACCAGACTTTATGGTAGTGTTTTTCACTCCTCTATTTCTGCTAGGAAGATCAGGGATTCCTCCCTCTACTCTCTGCATTCATAAGTAAAATAAATGAATTGAAGGTCACCATGAGATTGGGTTTTAGTGTTAGGGGGATACGTTACTAGGTTCTTTTTAACCACAACAAACACTGATGTTGTCAAATATGTGCATTTCCTAGTATGGACACTTGTCATTGTACAATTAGTGGTAAATCTACAAAACTGAAGCGCATGTATTTTTGTTTGTTCATTTTAGAAGTTTATACAGAATCTAAATAATTGATTCTTCATTTATTTTCCTCATTGTATCTTCTGATATGAATTCTTCCAGAGTGGTTATGTTCCTTGAAGTGGTGTACATACACTTTCTTTCATAGTATCCTTTGGTTCAGGCTATTTTGAATTTTAGAAATATCGTCACAATTGAATCCTCAAATTAAGGCTCTAGACAAGTATTTGGATAGTAAAATGTTAAAAGCATAACATGCCTTAATCATTTTTCTTTTAGTGGCAATCAAGATTCACTACTGAATTATACCTCACAAGGTATTACCTGTCGGTTAAGTTACAGAGTCCTGACAATTGTAGCTAGAAATCAGATGGTTGTAGCTGAATCAGACAATTGTAGTTGGAAATTTACCTGTAATCTGTGTGACCTGAGGCAAATATTTAACTTCTCCATGCTTCTATCTCTTTATGTGTAAAATGGGGCTAAATTACCTCATGATCAAGGGATGAACCTTGCCATTAGCTCTCAGTGTAGTGCCTGAAACATGTTAAATGCTCAGTAAATGTTAAGTAAGGAAATAAATGCACATTGTGAAATTTTAATTCATGTTATGATAAATAAAATTATTCAGTAAAAATGTTTATATTGGAAAAAGGTCTGACACCAGCTCTTTAAAAAAAAAAATGCAAGCTCACCAGGTGTTAAATTTGTGTCTTAATTAATCAACTGATAGCTGCCTGGTAGATGATCTCTCTGATGAACTGTATGCAAAATAATACTCCTACACACATTCCACTCAATAAAACAGGCAAGTAATCTGAGTATCTCCTCTACAGCATACACACGGCAGCTTGGATACAGCTATTCAGTCAGGCAACATTATTTTTTCTTAGCCGTTTCACTCCTGCAGTCATCTAATAACTGCGAAGCAGACTAATCCATTAAAAGGTGTACTCCTGGTGTTTAGTAATTGCCAGCAAAGTCTAATCAGATAGCAGCTGCTGCAGAAGAGTCTTTGAGAAATATTATAAGATAATTAAAACATAAAGGTTATGCAAAAGTAGCAAATCAATAGAAACAGTAAACATGGTTTATCAACAGTCTTGAGAACATATTTTTTTCAATTCTAAAATGTAAATGGACTTGGGATGGAGCACAAGCTAGGATGATAGATAGGATCCTGGTAACGGTTTAATTAACTCCAGTTTCCTGCGTGTTAAAGGTTGCCGCAGCCCACTGGCTCATGTAACAAACCCTCCTAGGATTTTGTTAGCTGCTGCCTGATATGAAGACCAGGCAGCCTTCCTTTCTTTCAGGGTTAGGTTTTGCCCTGCTGCTCTCAGGGCCTTATCAAAACACAGCCCTCTGCTTTCTCTATAAATACACAGACATTTTAAATTTTAATTTTAGCTAAAATGGCTCAAATTTGCAATCAAGGTCACACACACACACACACACACACACACAGCCTAAATAATGAGAAGAGTTAGCTGAGAAGAATTGCATAATTAAGATTATATATTAAAATTTACAACGAGTGTGTATAGAATTTTTAGAACCGTGGCAGCTCTCCAAATGACTCATTTGCTGTTTTAATTCTTCTGCAACATAAGCTATTTCATAATTAGCCAGGAGATTGTGTCACTTGGTTAGCTCGACCTGATGAAAAGGATAATAAGGAATATTTACTATTAGTGGGTATGGAAACCCATACCCACTCTGAGCACCATAGTTGAGGGCAGTGACTTGCTGTTCTCAGTTAGACATTGTAAATGGAATGTACCCTGTATTTTGCTTGTAGTCATATGTTAGTTCAAACTAAAAAGAAAGAGATGAGGGGAGCTTCTATGAAGAATTACAATATTTCTTAAAAATCGCTGTGAGGGCCAAATATTGGTTAAAAGAAAAAATTTTTCCAACCGCTTAGAATTAGGTTTCACACAATTAACTCTATCATTAGTAAATAAAAGAGTTAGTTAACCTCTGCCCTTGCAGAAGCTCTTGATATTTTGTTTAGTAAAGGGTAAAAAACTCATTATGATTTATATATTGACTTTGTTGAAAGGTTATTCTTGAAGATTGTGATACAGAAACACATATGTAGTGTTTGTTAATAAAGATCTATTTACACTACAGTCTAAAGAAACTGGCTATTATATAATGCTCATTAGTGCCCTAGATAGGAGACCTTGTTCCCACAGGAAAGGTTATCAAGATGTCAGTAAAGGGCTCATTTTCTTTAAATTAAAAATAACTGAGGTAACCTAGTGGAGGATATCAAAGCTTAGTGTAGTCCTGCTCCCTTATTGCATAATGAGCTAGATGAATGTATATGTATGGCTTATGCCTTTGAAGTGAAATGTTAAAAACATTAACTACTCTTGATTTTGAAAATTGCTTTTTTATAGCACTTAGGATTTTCATCCGGAAGGCAGCATCTAAGCTCGTCCTTTTACACAGTGATTTAGAGGAAGAAATTTAGCACTCCCTGCTTGTGCATCCATTTTTCAATAAATCTATACTTTCTCTGCTCTCCTCCATGTTATCAGTCATTCATGTCCCAGAGGAAATGCTTCGGGCCGGGGTTAAATTAAGGTTCTATCTCTAGTGATTGTCTAGAAAACTGTCTACATTCTCAAACAAACTTATCTGCATCGTATACAGCCATAAAGGCTTCCTGCCAAGAGGAAAGGCTGCTTTTGCTTTGTTTTGTTTTGTTTCCCATTGATGTCCACTGTGACATTACTACTTGCCGGTTAACATGAAAAGAAAAGCAACAATTTCTATTTCATTGTAAACTGTAACTAGTTGGACTTCAATCAGTACAGTTCTGTACTGTTGAAATTGACGTAGGAAATAGATGGCCTAAAAAAGTCATCTAAGGAGATGTATTGTCTTCATATTACTCAAAGGAATATTTCAAGTGAAACTACCCCATAGCATCTTTAACAGTTCAGTGATATCCTTTTTTTCCATTATGGGTAAGTAGAACATCTGATACAAACTTTATGTTATTGCCTTCTGCTTCACAACTGAAAAATAGAAAAACACATCCAATGTAAATGAGTTTTCTAAATTGAAGAATTGTCTCAGATATCAGGTTTTGTCAAGGTCAAAGATAACTAAATTTCTGATGAAAACATTAAAACACACATACTTTCTTCTCCATTATTTTCCTTGAGTTAAATGTATTTAAATATATTTTATAGATAAGTACTATAAATATATTTGATTTCATTAAATGAGAGAGACAGAGAGAGAGAGAGAAATAACTACTGATATGCAAGCGCTAAACCATGACCAATTCATAAAATGAGAAATGTTTAATACTACTAATTTTCAATAAAGTCTCTGAGCTGAAAGGTGGCAGGAAATATCACAATGTCTGTATGGGGAGACAGTTGCTTAGTCTAGCTCACCTGCAAATTACGGCGTGGCAGAGGGAGGGAAAGAATACCATGTACTGTACAGCAAGACAGCAAACTCACCTACTTACATTAATTAATACATTTTGGGTACCTATTATATGCCAGGCATAGTCCTAGGCACTAGAGTCATGTCTTGATGGAACTTTTATCTAGTGAAAGAGAAGAAGCAATTATATAAATTATAGGGGATAGTTAAATATATTTTCCTAAAGAAGTAAAAATATTTGTATAATTATTCTGAACATATACCCTTAGGATGATTGGCACAATGGAGGAAAGTGGGGGTGGGCAGGTATTTGTAGAAGGAGTTCAGGTCTCACAAACAAAGTGGCCGCTGAGGAGAATGAGAGCAGGTGTGTGGACGTATTGGGGAAAGCATTGCAAGCCCGTGGAACAGTAAGCCCAAGGTCCTAGGGTGAGTGCTCAAAAGAACAAGGAAAAGTGGCAGGAGGAGACAGAAGGTGGTGGTCTGCAGATGTGTTGGAAATAGATTGTGTGGTGCCCTGAGAATCATTGTACTTTGAAGATTACTATGATCAGAGGAGTACTGTGGTCTGATGAGTGCTTTCTAGGACACAGCAATGGCTGCTTTGTGTGAAACAGATTGCAGGGCATAGGCATAGAAGCAGGGAGAACAGTTACTGTAACCACTTAGTGAGACATGATTGTGTCTTGGGCTATGGTGCAGATGCAGAGGGGAGAAGCAGTTGAATTAGACATGTTTTGAAGGAGCCTAAAGGATTTATTGGCAGACTGGTTGTAGTCTTAAGAGAAGGATGGCGCCAGGGGTTTTGGTTGGCAAACGTGAAAACTTCAAGTGCCCTTTACTGAGGCACATGAGATTTTAGAAAGGCTGGATTCACAGGTGTCACAGTGAACATTAGTTTGTGATGCTTGCTAGACATCCAGGTGGAGATGTCAAGCAGAGAAATGAATATATGGGACTGGTAAAGAGGTCCAGGTTGGAGACACACATTTGAAGTAATCAAAATGCAGATGACATTTAAACCTAGGGGCCTGGACAGGCTTACCCTGACAGTGAATACAGACAGCGGAGAATCCTGAATGTGAGCAATGTGATATTGTGTTACTCAGCTATCTGAGAGATAGCGAAGAATCAGCAAAGTGATGAAGAAAGATGGCAGGTCAAGTAGGGAGGATAATCGGGAGAGAGAGTTGTTCCAGAAGCCAGAGAAATGCTGCAAGGAAGGGGCAATGCAGTGTCTCCACTACTGACCCAGAAAGTAGGGTGAGAACGGAGAAATGACGGCTGGGTTTGGCTCCGTGTAGGTCACCAGTGAGCCTGCTAGGATGGCTGTCAGTGACATGACGAGGGCAGAGGCCTGAGCCATGGGTTCAGGATGGGATGGCGGAAGGAGCTGGCAAGTGTTTTGCAGGAGTTTCACTGTTCATGTGACCCCCAGAGAGAGATTCCTGTAGGGTTATTGAGAATCACGAGCTAGTATAGTGCATTTGTATACTGGTGAAAATGGAAAGGAAACATCGCTGCTGCATGAAGGAGACTGGATAATGGCTCACCTGGCTGGTAGGTAAGTACGGCAATGTATTAGGAAATTGTACTCTAAGACTGTAAAAGCTTTGTGATCGGTAAATATACATAGAAATGAGCTGGAATGGCAGTAGACGACTTCAAATTACCCACTTTAACTAGATGACAGTATGCCTATCTGCATTCACAAACTTAAGTAGGTATTAAACATACAGATAGTAACTTGTAAAGGATTAAATGAATACTGTCAAAAGCATCACAAATTCAGTACTCTTTCTTTGTGTTGATGAAAACAATTGTGAAGTGAAAGTGATAGATGGTGTGATTGGTCTTACACTAAAAGCACATGCGATTAGTTCAGTTCTTTAGCCTTTGCGATGTGTTGGTTCAGCTTCAATTCAGGTCCCTAAAGGCATGAAGGAAGGGGGCTTCCCATGGTATTACTGTGGTGTGTCTGGTCTCATGACATCTCTGTGAGATAACTGATGTCCAAAGTTGCCACCATGGCATTTTAGTGAAGAGTTTGAGAGACCGAAACTGCAGGGTCCTATTATGGGTGCAGCAATACAAGCCCACTTTTATGCGCCTTTGTGAATATGATTTTCTCACCTAAAGTCCCCTCCCCAAGTCAGTGAACCTATCCCGTACTTAAAATTATCACCTGTTTCTGTGACTATATATTGAAGTCAGTAATCTGTTATCTATAGGGTTTGTTCTGCATTAAGATTTACATTTTCTATACATTCTTCAAAGATTACTTTCTTATTTTTCACAATTTTTAATTTTAAATATTTTTTTGTACTCAACTAAAGAACAAAGAACAGCTTGCTACAGTTCTGCATCATGTCAGGGGGCACCTGGCTCTATTATGCCTATGGTTTCTAGGTATGCTGGCGGGGCCTTTCAGGTGGCAGTAGAACAGGTGTGGTTGAGTAGCTTTATGGAAAGGCATTTCTTGCAAGGATACACAAGAAAGTAAAGGAGACAAGGAATACTTTATTATGCATATAGACCTCTACAATGATGTTCAAAAAATAGAACGTTACTTAATATTTATTATGTTCTTGGTCATCTCATTCACCTTTCAGCAGCAAACATCTGTTGCCTTATTTGAAGGAAACTGCCTTTGTTTCAGTCATGGCTAACAAAGTCTCCTCTACACTGCGCTCTCTGTAAGTTAAACTGTATTTTCAACTGGTTTTCTAGGTTTGTGGATTTTCCTTATTTGTTTGTATGGGTATCTGAGTCTAAGAACTTCTCTTCTCTAAGAATTCTTCGCTCTTCCCCCAAAAAGGCCCTGGTTGATTTAATTATTTTACCAGGTTGCTGGATATTTCATTTTGGACTAATTTTCAGATTCGAACCTGGTTAATTTTTGTTTGTGTGTGGTACTGAGATATAGCCCCAGACTCTAACCTCTGAACAACCTCTTTACAGACAGGGTTTCACTAAGCTTCAAGGTGCCCAGGCTGGGCTCAAACTTGCAGTCCCCCACCAGCCTCTCAGAGTGCTGGGATTACAGGCATACATCACCATCCCAACTTCTTCTTGGTTATTAAATGTTGTGGTTTCATGAATACCAGTCCTGGGCACTCTTCTCATCTCCCCCAAGTGATTTCATTTAGCAGTGCATTTGGCATTGACTAACAACTGTACCCATATAATTGCACCTGTTTAATCGCCCTCTTCCTGTGAAATGTCAACTCAAATGTTACAAAAATGTACTTTCTTTAAGTTATGCTTCACCAGTCCACCATGCACCATGACTAACAAGTCTTCCTGTGATTTCCTGTCATCAGTACACCTTTGGCAGATTCTCAGATGGTTTGACTGTGTTTCTCTTCCTTGACGGTAACTTTCATGATGGTAGTCTGTTTGGGTTAATCATTTTGAGTACAGCTCCTTGCAGAGTGTTTGAACTGCTTAGAATAAAAACCATTCAATACTAAGTTAATAAGGATCACTAACATGGTTTATAATGAAAATAATCCCTTTTCCTGCAGTAGTGTGCTGTTACTTAATTACCCATCTTTTTTTTTTTTTGTACTGGAGATCAAACTCACAACCTTGCACTTTCCAGGCAAGCACTTGCGCTGCTGAGCTAAATCTCTGGCCTTAATTACCCATCTTTAAGATTATATTTTCCTCATGAGCTCACTAGCGTTTCTTGTATACCACACTGTACTGAAAACAATAATTAGTTCCAGTCCATACACAGCTATTCAATCTTATAGAAGTGAGTACTGTTACTTGTGTAACTTTAACAAGTAAGATCAATGACAAATTCAGAGTAACATATACTCTACTTACCAAGAGTGATATGGAACACTAAAGCTAATTACTATTTTTTTTTGTTTTAAGCAAAAGTATAATGACCATCCAGATATTATCAGTAGTATAATTTGATGAACATGGATAGATAAAATCATACATAGAAAAACAGAATTTTATTAAAAAATCATGAATAATAGTTTTAAAAACATGAAAATATTTTAAATTTAATGGAAAAATAAACATAAATTAACTGCTAAATCACAAGGCAAGGTTACATTTCCATATAAAAACTTTAAGAAGCTAACTTCATTTTATGAGTCAAGTTCTACTTCAGACAGCATTTGTCCATGATCTGCCATGAGAGATGTTGACATTAGACAGGAACACATTAAAGCTTCCCTTCTTACTCCTTCTTCCTTACACCAGGGATTGTAGTTCTGGATGTTATTATGTCAAGGTTTATAATATTTACCCTATATTGTGTAGTCATTTCTCCACTTTTAAAATTTATTGTATATTTTCCATCTATTTCTAGTTCATTTTTATTTATCTTTTAATTGTTGTATCTGAGCATTGCATATAGAGTGTAGATGGTTATTGCCTGAGTTTACGCATTCAGTGGAATGTCTGCTATGTATTTGTTAGGTTGAAGTTCATTAGAAATTATGTAAGGCATTTCAAGAACAGAGGAATTTGAGGGAGGAAGAAGAGGTTCACTAAATGTTGAAAGAACTAAAACTAGGAAAGGCAAAAAAACTGACATTCAGGGAGCAAAAAGGGCAATTATTACTGCTGATCTCAGGGTCCAGGCACCCATGGGTGACTTGCAGGAGGATGACTAGAAGCTGTCCTAGTGTAGCCTCTTTTTTCCTGTTGCCAGTGCCACGCTAAGACCGCTCCTGCAACTCTTCTGCCTTCTAAAGGGTGGGCGATTTAGAGCAGAATGCAGTCTGGGATTGTAGAAGGTGATGGTGATTGTTTGTATTTCCAATGCACAGGAGAATACAAAAGAAACAAAACTACATATGGTTGCCAAAAGACATTCTGGGCATGTGTTGACTGTTTAAAAAATTCTACCCAAATATAGCCAATAAAATAATGCATGTGAATGTGTGGTTGGGTAGTGAGAATGGTTGGCCTGTGATTTCTATATTCCCCAATACATTCGCATGGTTATGTATTTTTGTATATGTTTTCCCTCAGTTTTTGATATTCAATTTTTGGTAGAAGTTTTGTTAGACTAGAAGCTGAGAAGTGGTAGCTCTGAAGTTATGTATAACCCGCAGATCTTTTTTTTTTTTTTTGGTACCGGGGTTCGAACTCACAACTGCGCACTTGTCAGGTAGGCACTTATGCTGCTGAGCTAAATCTCTGGCCCAGATGTGGTTTATTTGAACTGAGAGTTATTAACCTTCATGTTAGCAGATTAGTGAGAGGTTCTTCTCATAGCATCAAAGAAGTAGGCTGTCATGTTGTGAGAGGGCTGTGTGTGAGTGACCAAAGTGGCACTGAACAGGGAACTGCAAATGTCTTCAAGAGTTAAGAGAAGCTCTTAGCTTATGAGGAGCAAAAAACTGGGTCCTTAGTTCTATAACTGAGAAACTGAATTCTGCCAACCCATATGTGATCTTGGAAGGATGTCTCTGGTTGGGAAACATAATACAGCTCAACCCCACATTGACTGCAGCAACTTGAGACTGAGCCGAGCCGTACTTAGCTCGATGACCTACAGATACTGAGTGTACTGGTTAGCTGTCTCTTGCTGGGACAATATACCTGACACTTGCATGTGTGGGGATGAAGGACTTAATTTGGCTCTACATCCAAAGGTTAAAGTCCCTAATTGCTAGTCCTAAGGCAGCAGCACTATGTCATGGAGGTGTGGTAGAGCAAAGCCTCTCACTTCCTGTTGACCCAGAAGCAGAGAACAAGGGAAGAATACTGAAAAGAAGGGCCGAGGGAGTAGACAGAGGCCCCAAGAACATGACTTCATGGACTACTTCCACCAACTAGGCCCTGACTCCTAATAATCCATTCAGCTATGAACTTATCAATAAGTTAACTCGTTGAGAAGCTCACTGGTGAGGTTAGTACCCTCACAATCCGATTAACTTTCCAGGAGTCTCTTACTCCAGCCCAACTGGTACTAAAATATTGGTTACCAGTTAGCCTTGGTCTGGGTTTAGGTTTGTATTTACTATACTCATATATAACTTATTTAGACAGCTGGTGCTCTACTGGAACAACTAGGTTAAACTAGATGAGTTTAACAGTATCGCTGCTTTCAAAAAGTCAGAGAGCAATAGAAGAAGAGCGGCTAAAGTGTCAGAGAGGAAAAATAGCTCACCTATCAGCATGTAGCTGGAGAAAACTGAGAATCGATCCTGGCCTGGGGAAAGAGTCTCTGCTGGGAGAAAAGTAACCTGCAAGCTCTTGGTGGTTACATGGCTGGAATGATGATTAAAGACAGGAGAGGCATTCAGCACATGTGTAGTTTCCTCATAGGGACACTTACTATTTCCTGGTTTGGGTAAGGGACTATGCAACCAGATCCAGAGATCTGGACAGCCCACATCTTTACTGAATGAATCTTTGTAAGTCTCACAAAGCCCTAAAATAATAAATATAAAGAAATCCACACTTGGAAATATCACAGAGAAGTTTCTAAAAGCCAAAGGGAGAAAATATAAATATATCCCATGAATAAAAAGAGGTACTACCTTCAAAGAAGCAATAACAAAATTTACAGCTGAGAACAGAACTGATGTAGGTCAGGAAACAATGTAATGCATCTCTAAGCGCTGAAAGATAAAACTGGTGGTATAGAATTATTTACCTAGAGAAAGTACTCTTCAAAAATAAAAATTAAATGGTGATTTCTTCTCACACAGACAAGGATGAAGAGAATTTAACACTATGATGCCTGAAATAGGAAGAAATGTTAATGGAGAGGAAGTGAACTCAGATGGGAAAATGGTAATGCTGGAAGGAGTAAAGAACTGGGTATAAATGATGAACATGCATTAAAATGGACTCCAATTCTGCAAAAATAGTAACTGCACTGTCTTGTGCAACTTACAGTATAAATATAACTAAAACGTTAATATACATAGAAAAGGTGAGATGTGACTAAATAGGGAGAAAACATCCTAGAATTCTAACATTATTAGATGAAAAGAATAACTTCGTTAGAGTGAGATGCATGTATGTTTTAATTTTTAGGGAAACACTAAGAAAATCAAAAGTGTTATGAGTAGCCTGGATTTTCCATTGAGTCCTCCTTCCCCTGACATTCTAGTATATCCAGCAGTTCCTCAAAGAGTGCATTCCTTGATTTTTATGTGTCACCCACTAGCACTCCTAGCTTGGTACTTCTTATGATAAGCCTTCTGAAATGGTGACAGTCCTGAATATTCTGCTTGGGATCTGAGATAACACTTTGCTATTCAGCCTTCCTTTTCTTCTAGTTTAGATGTTAAAGTCCTTGGGAAACTTTAATGCCTAGTTTATGGTAGGAGTTGTAATCAGTTTATTCTGTTTTTGAATAATGGCTTTTAATGATGGTCTGATTCGTCTAGAAAGACTAGTGCAATAATGATGTGTCTATTTACTTGTTCAACTTTAACCAGAAGACATGGATTCATGGAGTCAGAATTTCCAAATGACTTACTGCATTTTAATTTTTTCTTGAAAATAAAGAAATGAATGAGAAAAAAATACTTAAATGATTGTAAAAGTTTGATATTTTAACTTTGCCTGAGTTGAACTCAAAACCAAAGACAAATTCAGAGCAAATTTCAGATATAATCATCCTCATTACACTGCCAAAAATTCAAAAAAGAAAATTAAAAAAATGAGTTTCTGGTAGAATCTTGGATGCTGGAAAACATTATTTTAGAGCAAGGTATTTTTGATAATTTTGATGTAAGTGTAATGATCTCATCTTCTTTATTGTCTTCCTGTAATTTTTCAAATTGGTGATGAATGTTTAATGTAGAAGCCACTCTATTAGAGACTGCATATGGTGATGAATATGGTATAATTCTTGTCTGCAAGGAACTCACAGTCTATTAGAGAGGACCTGGACATATAACCAAAAAGTTTCAACACAACCTCATAAATGTGCTGATAGAATCATATCCAGCTTCCATTCTGGCAATAGCGGAGAAGCAGTAGCAACTGGTTCAGTGAGTAAACTGTCACAGATTTAAGGCCGAGGCTGGTAAACTGCACTGATAGGCCAAATCTACGTGGCCTCCTTCCAGAGCTTTTCTTTGAACACAGCCATATCCATTCATTATGGATTGTGTATGACCACTTTTGTACTACAGCAGCAGAGACTGAATGGATACACAAATCCCTTCTATAACAGGATACTTGAGACTGGGTCATTTGCAAAGAATAGAAATTTATTTTTCATAGTTGTACAGCTTCCAAGACAAAGATGCTAGCATCACATGAGGGTCTTCTTGCTGTGTCCTCACAGGGAGAAGGGGAAAGCAAGAAATAGTAGATGCTGTGGCCTCAGTAGTATGCAGTGAATTTGGTAGTTCTATCCTCTTTAACTTTCAAATACCTTCAATTCATGTTAATATATATTTAAAAAGACAAGTTGCAGAAAAGATTCATAGTAGAAACCCATACATGTACAAATACCAAAATTATATGAAATGGGGAAGGGAGATATTTTATTCTATGTACTTCTGTATTGTTTGGTATTTTTATGATAAAAATGTAGTCACATGTCATTCACTATGTAATTGACAAGCTGAAAGCTAAATTTATTGCTAAATGGATGACCCTTAATTTTGATTTTGATGAGTGAGTTAGGAAGAGTATTGGAACAAGAAAAGACTAAGGGAAACCAGCATTTCTTGAGTAGATTCTATTTGCCTGTCTTGGTGTCAGGCATTCTACTTAGTGATATGCATAGCTGTCTCTGGCACATGTAGTACATTCCTCAGGTTAGAAATAAAGAAACCCAGATTCATTAGCTTTGATAACTTAATCTAACATCAAATGGTTAACAGAGTCAAGATTAAGGCCCCAGATCTAACTCTAGTATTGTTTTTCTTCATAAAATAATCTCTGTCTTCAGGCAACACTCTCTGCATTAGCGTGTTTCTATCAGCTGCTGAAAGTCTGTGTAGGGACTGAGAGTTGGGTTAAATGGACAGCATAACGCAGGCAAGGCTTGGATTTTCTTGTTCTTTCTCTCATTTCTACTGCAGCACTTTCGTGTGACTCCATGGACCTCCTTGCACTTTTGTATGCTTTTGTACTTGTTTTTCTTCTCCTTGATCCTACATACTTATGTCTTCACCAGACTCCTGAACCTATTTAGACTTCGATTTGAATTATTTTCACAGCATTAGTCTCCTTATAACTGAATTCTGCAGAGATTAAGCCTCTGTGTATGAACTAAATTTAGAATGTATAAACTAAGAGAGTTTTGTACTTTAATGCTCCTTCTAGATTATGATAAAGGTTTTTTTTGAAAATTAGTTATGAAAAAATTACCTAGTCTAGATAGTAACCCAAGAGATGCTTGTGATGTTTATCTAATGTTAAATATTTTATTAAGTTAGATGATCTAACAAAAGTAATTCTTACTGTGAATTCAACAGCTTTATATTGAACTGGGAATTTTCAGATAGGAATGAGAAGAGTTCAAAAATTTTTACCTTATCGATTTTAAAGAATCACATAGAATTATAATGAAGCTATTAAGGATGCTAATCTTTGGATAATGTGAATAGAAATGTTATGTTTGGTATTTTTATATATTTTTATAGCTAACAGAAATAGTTTCTGATGATTTACAAACAAGCTTTGCTGGTTCTCTTCAGATACAGAGTGTATTAGCCAGTGCAATCATTTTTTAATGAAATAAACTGAAGTAAGGACAAAGGTCTTGTTACTGATTGTGTGGGCAGAGAGGACATTAAATAAATGCGACATTCCCAGCACTCTGGGAGACTGAGGCAGGAAGAGCTCAAGTTTGAGGCCAGCCTGGGTGACTTAGTTACTACTTAGTGCAACCTTATCACAGAATCTTAAAAAAATTAAAAGGCAGGGATAAAGCTCAGTGTGAAGGCCCTAGGTTCACTTCTCATACTCCTCACCTCAAGCAGACAGTGCACTACATGGGAGAGAATCGCTAAGTTCCTGTTTCTTGTCTTTATGGGGATGGTAAAAAGAGTCTAGATTCTAGGATTGTTCCTCTTGGGATGAAAATGTTAAAATATATATAATGCTAATGTGTCTTTTGCAAACTAGGCAATGCAAGTACAGCACACCTGCCTATTGTGTGATCAGGACTTCAGTGTTCTACTGTGCTTCTCCTCAGCCAGTACCTGATGCTCCCTATTTAGCCCAGCTTCTGCTAGAGAAATCCATGTCTTGTCCTGTCTTCTCAGGCAGCTATATCGACATGAGAGAGACTGACTTCGCTTTGACTTCCTGCCTCTCAAATTCTACTCACTGGCAAGGGAAGCTTTGGGCCCAACTCTGCCATGTAACCTAGGAGGACAGCACTAGTAATCAAAATCAATCTCTGCCCAGGAAGGCAGAGCTGATGAGTAGAATGAAGTCTTTCAGTATACTTTCAGCCAAATTGTTTCACAATCTGAGTACTGGAACTTCTTATGATTGCAATAGGAGAAACTATTCTGAAGGAAAATCTTTTTCATCATCTCCAAGATTAAGTAATAACATAACTTCAAAGAAAATCACTTTTTTTTACTAAACATACAAAATTATTAGAATTAGGCTAATAGAGCAGAATATCATATAGAATCTTCAAAATGTGGCACTGAAAAGATTTTAGAAGTTATGCAATACAAATTTCTTATTTCACATATGAGAAAGTAGGGTCCAAAATATGGTTGAAATTATGCAAGGCCAAAATAGATAAAGGTAACTGGAAATTTATGTATTTTCACTTTATATAAATTCTATTCTAAATTATATAATGAATCATCAGTAAAATATTTGATGACATTAACTGAGCATTTAAAAATGGCAAAGTGTATTATTTGTTGAACAAGTACATTGTTCTGATGGGTACAATAATTGATATTGTATTAAATATTGTGTAATTTTTTGCACGTGAAGCTCTGTAAGTATCCTTGGATGTTTATGTCAGATTTGCACAATGTTATGGGTTATAGCTAATGTCACCCTGAAGTCTCATGTGCACATAAAGTGACACTTTGGGGAAGTGATTGAATCATGGAGGTGTGTTATTCATCAGTAAATTAGCCTACAGATGAGTTTGTAGCTAAGTATAATTTATGAGATTGAAGTCAAAAGTGCAATGGAGACACCAGGATACTGGGGACACCAGGGATGTGTACTATCTGAGGAAATCTGCAAGGGGTGATCAATGCAGGCCCAGAAGAAAAGCTAGGAGGGCTATAACCACCACTGGTGGGGGTGGGGGTGGGCAGAACTGCCCAGGCCTTTGGAGTTTACATCTTGCCACAGATGGTCCTGGGTGCTGGACATGGACCTATGAGATGTAGTATTTGCTCTGCTGGATTTTTATCTTACTTGGTTCCATTCCTTTCTATCCCCCTATTGCTATGTTTTGAAGTGGGAAGGTTTATTCCGAGCCATTGTATATTGGAAGTGTATAACTTTTCATTTTTACAAGGAAATGTAGCTAACAGTTTGCATTAAATTTTGGTGGGGACTTTGGGTTTGTATTTTTCAGCAGCTCAAGCTATTAGGACTTTGGCAGCTCTTTAGCTGTGGACTAAACACATTTTACGTAGAGATGTCTATGAATCTTTTGGGAGTCAGGGGAAAATGTTGCGGTGTGTATCCAGATGTCCCCACAAAGCTCCATGTGACCAAGATGGGGCTTTTGGGAGGTGACTGTATCATGGGGGGCGTGATATAGCCCCCTGATGAGTTTATGAATGTGATTTGGGAGGCGAAGCCTGACGGAAGGAGGTGGGTAGCTGGGAACAGGGCCTGTGAAGGAATATTTCCCTCTTTTGTCCTCTGATTGCTCTCTGCTTCTATTCCACCTTGCTGTGAGATGTTTCTCCTCTGACATACCCCTTTGCCTTACCACTCTGCTTCACGTCCAGAAGACTGTGGACTGAAGGCTGTACAAACTGTGAGCCAAGATAAATGCCTCCCCCTTTAACTTGTGGATGTCAGCAACTAGAAAGTAGCTAAGATACACAGTTTTCTAATTCTATATTATATATTGGACTTTAGAACTGTTATTCCATGTATGTGCAGTTCTTATTATTAAAATCACAATCTCATTTCACTTGAACGTCTCATAATTAAAACTTTATGTTTATTATACGCATATGTATTTTCTTTATTGCACAAAATAAAATGCCTTATAAAAGTTAGTCAATAGGAACTAGAATCCATATCTTCATACTTTTCCTTCTAGCTCAATAATTAAATATGTCATATTTTTTTAAACACAAGGGGCAAGAAGAAACTTTGCTCTCTCAAGATATCTTTTCAGCTGTTTTTCATTTCCCCCTAAAATTGCTGAGCAATGGGAGTAGTCATGAGAGAGGCTTTAGGTTGGTTCAGCAAACTCTGAAATTTCTGTTTGTCCAGGGGCTATTTTAAATTGAAAATTTTCTTTGTTGCCGTGACCTGTGACAATTCCATTTTGTCAGGAAGTGTGTATTATAGTCATTTGGAGAACATTACTTGTGTAACACTAACCTTATGGATGCCTGGACATTTTGTCAATATTACGACATTTCTCTTTCTCTAAAATTTAACTTTTACTTAATGTTTTTGTTATATAGTATTTGATTATATTTCGAGAAACTATGTTATTTTTAAACAAAGATATAGATGAATATTAGGAATATTATAAGGTTGAATGCAAAGGAAATAAAGACCACATGTGACTTTTGAGTCCACTTGATAGCTGTTTTTAAGTAATGACTATGCCGTCCAATCAAAAATTATTTGAACAATATTTCATTTTGAAGTTATATATGGCAATCAAGTAAAAACAAAGTACAATCAGAGGATGTATAATTTTGTTTATATCCCTAAAAGGCAAGAATTTAATGTATGACAAGGGGAGACTTTAAAATTGAGTTACTTAGAGAATACATATGAATTTCATACCATTAATTTAAAATAACTAATTATTTTAATAACAGTGAGTAGTCAAATTGTGTAAGAAAGAGTAAATAGTCCAGTGTTAATAAATAATATTCCATATAATATTTTTATTCTAATTTTCATATATTTGCAAGATCTCTGCACTGTCATCTCTGTTACACAATATTGTATCTTGTTTCTAGACTAAAAATAATTATGTTATAACATGTTATATATCACTTACATGATTAAAGGTAGATCATACATGCTTTTTGGACTTTATCATAAAATCAACTTGTATATGATGTCCCTCTGTGTTCAACACAAAATATTGGGGGAGAACACTAACAAAAGAAGAACTAAGAAAATATGCAAAATGGCATTGGATAGAAAAATACAAAAAATACTTACTGGGATAAATTAACAAATCTGTGACTGCTTCTTTAAAAGCTATTGTGTTATTGCTAGAGATTTTACATTGATGAATTAATTAATTTTATTATAGTTATTATCCTGTATTGATTTGTACAAAATGGGTTTTGTAGTGACATTTCCAAACACACAAATAATATGCTTTGCTAATACCCATTTTTCTGCAAATGACGTGTTCCATTTTTCTGCAAATGACATGTTCTAACATTTTTCTGCAAATGACATGTTCTAACATTTTTCTGCAAATGACATGTTCTAACATTTATTTATGGAGTGTGTGTGTATCAAATTTTTCTTATCCATTTATTGTTTGATGGACATTTAGGCTAATTCCATAGTCTGGCTATTATCCGTAGTGCCCTTATGAACATGGGCATGCAGTTATCTCTATTGTATCCTAACTTTGATTACTTCAGGTATGTCTTAGTTACTTTTTTTGTTGCTGGGACAAAGTACTCAACACTCATAATTTGAAGAAGTTTATTTTGAGTTCAGTTTGTAAAAGTTTTGGCTGATAGTCACTGGATCCAAGGCAGGATGACATGGCAGTAGGGCATGGCAGAGGAGAAATAGCTCATGGAACAGTGGCAGGAAACAGAGAGCTATAAAGGGAGAAGGGAAGGTGATACACCATTCTATGCCATGACTCCAGTAAGGAAGGCTCTGATTGCCAATATCACATTTAGCTGTAAACTCATCAGTGCACTAATCTACTCATGAGTATCATGACCCCATGACTCAATCACTTCCTCACATCCCCAACTATGAGCACATAGGCTCTTGAGGGAGATCTAGATGAAAACATAACGTCCCACACCTGGCTCCCTAGACTCATGTGCATCCCTTTTGGCAAAATGCATTGACAAATTCATAATTATTTCAGCATTCCTGAAAAGCTTAAGTCCAAAGTCTCCACTGAGACTCAAGGCAAAGTCTTAGGTGTAACTTTCTTGCCTGTAAAAGAAAGTTAAATACTGCTGACATGAAGGATAACATTTCCAAAAGGTAGGGGTCGGGTGATAGAAAAGAATGAGATCGTAGCAAGATGAAAATGCAGTACAAACATTAAATCCTGTAGGCATGTGTCTGGCACCTGGGACAAGTTATGGTGAGATGTGAACTCCCAAGGGTTTGGGTGGCCCTGCTCTCTGGCAGTGGTCATGTTTGTAGTCCTCATGGTTTTTCTCTTGGGCTGACTTTGTTCACCTCCTGTGACTTTCCTCAGACATTCCACATTCCTGGACTTTCCAGCATCCTGGAATCTCCAGTGCACTTTCAGTTTCACTCTTGCAGCTTCACACACTGCCCTCTCAGGAGCACATTGCCTGGCCTCCCAAGCCTTCTTCTGAAATCTAGGTGAAATCCTTCTCTACCACACAACTCTGTAATTCTGCATGCACATAAAACCAGCACCATGTGCATGACACCAAGGTCTGTGACCAGTTTGAGCAGTGTCTGAGCCCTTTTACATCTCGCTAGTGGTTGTAGAGGGCTCTGAGTGTCTCAGTGGCTGAACATAGTGAACTGAATCCTGGAGAATCAATTTCCATTCCCTATGTTGCATCTATTATGAAGCACAGTGTCCTGTGCCTCTCTTCTCAAGGTGGTCTTTCACTTTTCCTCCCCTGGGTCTGGAAGGATTTTTTTTAAATTCCTAACATTCCAAGTCATTCTTTCTATTTTCTGTTTTCTTGCTAACTTTTTTAACCACTCTGCTCTGCTTCATCTTTTCAGGCCTCTACTTTATCAGAGCTCCCTTTTTGGCCAAACTCAAAACTTTCTAAATTATTCAGCTGTGTTGATTGCTCTTGATTCTCAAGGTATAGGCAGCTAAAAGCTCCCAACAGTATACATGCTATGGTTGCAACTTTAGACTGCCTCAAAATTTCCTCTGTCAGATTAATCTGCCAAACAATCTCAGTCTTTTGCAAAGTCTCAGGGTGAGCAAAATATACAAAAGTTTATTGTCTGAGCATGACACACATGACTGGGACAAGAGGTGCCAATGGAATCTTATTCTCAACTCAAATCTGAGCTTATTTTTTTTCCACCTTCATTTATATCTGCATTCTAGTTTTTTGAGCTCTGACTAGAATCTCCCTTCAAGCTTAGTTTATAGTATTCTAGGGCTACTTCTCCAACCAACATCTTCAAACCTTTTAGGGCTCTTTCCCTGAACCTGTTCCAATGTCTCCTGAACCACATGGTCAGATAGTTATAACAACCCCACTTTTTGGCACCAAAATTTGTTACTTTTTTCAGTGCTGGGACAAAATATCCAGCACCCACAATTTAAAGAAGGAGAAATTTTTATTGATTCACAGTTCATAGAGGATTCAGTCCATCATAGGCTGCTTCAAGGTAGAGTGGCATGGTAGTGGAGTATGGCAGAGGAGAAGAAGTGCATACCATGACATCTGGAAGTGGAGAGCAGTCAGAGGAAGAGAGAGGAAGATATACCCTTCTGGGCCCCATCCCAAGTGACCTGGCTTCACTGTCCAACATCACATTTAGCTATAATCTCATCAGTGGGCTAATCCACTCAAGACTAGCACACCTTTATCATCTAGTCACCTCCCCAAAATCCCAACTTTGAGTGCACAAAGTTTTGGGGTTTCATTTAGACATAAAATGAAGCAAGGTATTTAGCCAGGAGTGGTAGAGTTGGATCATATGGTAGCTCTAATTTTAGTGTTTTGAGGAACCTCTGTATTGTTTACCATACAGTACTGTGGATAAACTAATTTATTTCTTTGTTCTTTTTACCTGATAGCCTTGCTAACTTTTATTGATTTTCATTTTCTTGATAATAGCCATTCTGACTATGGTGAGATGGAATCTCAATGTAGTTTTGAGATGAATTTCCATGATGGTTAAAGACAAAGATAATTTGTCATATATTTATTGGTAATTTGTACTTATTTTGAGAATTGTCTTATTTGCCATTATTGACTAGATGTGCTTGTTTTTTTATTGTTGAATTTTTTGAGTTCTTCATATATCCTGGACATAAATTCACTGTCTGAGAAAGAAGGCAAAGATTTTTCTTGTATTGTGTATGTTGTCTCTTCACTTTGTTGGTTGTTTCCTTTGCTATGCAGAGGCATTTTTTTAAAAAAAAATTTATTTAAAGAGGAAAAAAAAACAGAAAAAAGGGTAGCAACAATGAAGAATTCCAAAGGAAAAAAAGAAAAGAAAAACAAACCACTAAGAAATCACTACTTGACAAATTACCTACTGTCATCTTGGAAATAGTTGTTCAAGTTACAAAATTAAAGTAGACATTCAAACAGTGAGACTGCAAACAGTTCTGCTCAATGATCTAACAAAAACTTAGTAATATGGTCATCCATCTTACACACTGAAACATACATGCGGAGTTATATCCTTTAGAGAACTTTCTTTTCCTCTCTTTACAGTAGCAATTACACATTTTGGGTTTTATTACTCCTACATTTAAACAAAGAAAAACAGGCTAAAATCACTCTGAACAAAGAATAATAGTATTGCTAGCTTTTACTTTATGATGCAACAGAATCAGCACTGGGTACTTTAGTGTCTCTTTTTCTTCAAAGTAGTTGCTCATTTCATCATGCATTATATAATCAGTTCTCATAATCTATTTATAGGTTCTATGCATGCGTGAGTCTCGACATGTATTTCTATCTTTTGTGTATTAAAGGGAAAGACAAAATACAGCAAGACAAAACAAAACAAATTCTTACAAAAGATATGAAATGAAAAATCCATATAAAACCACAGTACAAAGTGATCTACTATGGTTACTGTGTTGTCTCTTATTATCTTCAATAGAATTGTCCATATTATCAGGTATAGTATAATTGAATATAGCAGTACATAACAATATTAATAAAATCAAAACATTGTAAACAGTATAAAACTTCAAAAGCAGGTAATAATCAAGCCAAAGTGGGGATCCTAGTGAATCTTGTCATCTTCAGTGTAGTTGCCTACACTCTCACACTTGATACTATCAATCATAACAGATTTGAATATAATCTGTCAATACAAAACAGCAATCTAACAAACCAGATTCATTTAAGATCAGTCATGATAAAACAGTGTAAGTTACACAGGACTTCAGATTAAGTTAATAGGAAATTAAGGATGATTACCATACTATACCCTGCTATTTTCAGGATAGCTGTCTGTGCCCTCAAATCTTATACAAGTAGACAAACTGGAACAGAATGTAATCCATCTAAACAGAGCAGTGTGAGTAATGTGGGTTTTAGATCCTGATACACTATTAACAATATCCTCTGCCTTCTTTTTTTAGATGATTCCTTCCCTTTCACTCCCACAGGGTGCTGCGCATTTTGGGTCCAACCAAACCCCTCAGTTTTTAGATTGGGGGGGCAACCTGCTATTTACCTGAGTTGTTCCAAACCTTCTCACTCCTGGACTTGATTTTGAGTTGTATTCCTTTACCTAGTTCTCTACTGCACATAAGTATCCTGTCTTTCCAACCTATCTGCAGGTGCTGGTCGAGTTGCTCTTATTTCTCTCTGGTTCCCTGTCACATAGAGCATTGTTTTCTCATATTTGATTTTCGGTCCATTAACCCTTTTTCATGTTAATTATATTTCTTATATAGAGCATCTCAATGGACCCTATCTCTTTATCTACTCTGCCTGTGTTTCTTTTTGTTAGTGTATCAAGGCCATCTATGTTAGAGATTATAGCCAACCTTCTCTGCCTCATTTCTGCTATGCAATTTTTCTGCCATTGGTTGTCTTCTTTTCTCCTTCATTCCACTGTCTGCCCCATTCATTGAGGCCTCTCTACCACTGTTCCTGAAATCCTGGTATTTTTTTCCTCTGTCTCTCTAGAATGTCCTTCAGTATTTTCTGTAGGGTTGGATTGGTGGTCACAAATTCCCCCAGTTGCAGAAGCATTTTTATTTGTTTTAATCACTTTTGTCAATTCTGAGCTATTATTTCCTAGTAGAGAACTAGGAAATTATTGGATTTTATTCAAGAAATCATTGCCTGTAACAATAATTCAGAGTGTCTCCCTATGTTTCCCTCTAGTAGTTTCAATGTTTCAGGTTTTATGTTGAGACTTTGAGTTTTTACACAGTCAGAGAAAAGGATTTAATTTTAATCTTTCCAGGGAAATGCATAATTTTCTCTGCACAGTTGTTAAATAGGCTTTTTTTCTGTAATGTATATTTTGGGCTTTTTTTTCAAGATTCAAATGGCTGTAGATGCATTAATCTATTGTTGTATCCTCTATTATATTCCATTTGTCCCTATATCTATTTTTATGCTAATTCTGTGCTGTTTTTGTTGAAGTGACTCCGTCATATATTTTGAAATCACGAGTTGTGATGCCTCCAACTTTGTTCTTTTTGCTCAGAATTTCTTTGACAATTCAAGCCATTTGTACTTCCATATGAACTTTAGAATTGTTCTCTCTACTTTGAAGAATAACATTGGTATTTTGATGTGTAATACACAGAATCTGTAGATGACATTAACTGAATATGAATATTTTTCATCACTTACCAGTCAAGTTATTTACATAGAAGGTGACCAAATATTGCATATTTTTGTTGATTTGTATAAGATAGCAGGAAATATAAAAATTACAATTTGATCAAATTTATTCAGTGTAAGAATCAACTGTTTGAAGTGACACTCTGAATAGTCAGCATATAAACTAATGTTCTGCCTGAGTGATACTTGGGGTAAGTTGTTAAACAGTTAACAATATTAATTCTCCTAATCAATAAACATGGGGAGTCTTTCCAACTTTAGAATCTTTTCCAATGTCTTTTTTCATTGTTTTATAATTTTTGTTATAAAAATTTTTATCTCCGTGGGTAGGTTTATTCCTAGATATTTCAATTATTTATTTGAAGTTATTGTGATTTTTTTCTTATTTAGTACTTTATTAGTATCTAGAAAAGCAACTGATTTCTGTATACTGATTTTGTATTCTTCCACATTGCTGAATTTGATTATCAGTTGTAGGAGACTTTTGGTGGACTCTTTAGGATTTTCTAAGTATAGAATCATATCCACAAATGTATAATTTTTCAATTGTCCTTTTCTGTTTGTATCATTTCATGCCTGATTTCTCTGACTAAAGATTCCAGTACTGAATAAGAGTGTGAGAGTGGACATCATTATCTGGATTTCAGAAAAAGGCTTTTCAATTTTTCTCCATTCTGTATTATATTAATTTATACTTTTGTCATATGTAGCCCTTACCATGTTGGGATATGATCTTTCTATATCTAGTTTATTCAGACCTTTTTATCATGAATGATGTTGAATTTCTGCATCTGTTGAAATGATCCTGCATTTTTATTAATGATTCTATTTATATGGTATGTTATATTTACTGATGTGCATGTTGAGCTGACCTTGAATGAAACCTTGGAATGATCTTGGAATGAAACCAAATTTTTGATAGTATATAATCTTTTTTAATGTGATGTTGAATTTAATTTGAAAATATTTTATTGAGCATTTTGTGTGTTTATCATCAAGAATATTGCTCTAGAGCTTTGTTTTATTTTGTTTTGTTTTTGATTGTTGTTGTTGTTATGTCCTTATCAAATTTTGGTAGTAGCATAATATTGGATTAACTGAATGAATTCAGAAGATTCATTCACTTTATATTTTGTAGCATAATTTTCAAATATCTTCTTTCATTCAATTTTGTCAGGTCATATGTGTTTAAAATTTTTCCATTTCTTCTAATTTTTGCTATGTATGAGTATATAATTTTTCAGAAATATTCTTCTGGATTTAACAGGTTTGCTATAATATCTTCTCTATTATTTCTAGTTTTATTTGGTCCTTCTCCATCTTTCCTCTGATTAATTTGGCCAAAAATTTGTCAATGTTGCCTTTCTTTTTAGAGAACCAACTTTTTGTTTCATTGATCCTTCTTACTGTTTTTCTAGTCTTTATTTTTTTTTATTTCTACTCTTAGCTTTATTATTATTTTATTTATGCTGATTTAGTATTAGGTTTGTTCTTATTAGAATTGCTAAGGCCTTGAAATCTATCATTAGGTTAATTATTTCAGATCTTCTCTTTTTTTAATGTAGTGATTCTTAATGTGAACTTTTATAACTTATTTTGCTAGTTCCCACAGGTTCTGACAAATTGTGTTTCCATTTTCATTTGATTTTAGGAATATTTAAATTTTATACTTGATTTTTTTCAGTGACATATTGCTTAATCAAAAGTATATTGCTCAATATTCATGTATGCGTATAATTTTTAATTTTTCTTGCTGCTGATTTCTAATCTCATTTCATTATGGCCTGATAATATCATAGAAATAAGTCATGAGAAATTATTTGTATTTTTATTTTCTTGAATTTGTTAAGACTAGCTTTATGGTCTACTGTGATTTAGTTTGGAAAAAATTTTTATGTGCTGATGAAGAGAATACACATTCTGCAGTTGTTGAGTGGAATATTCTGTAGTGGTTTAAGACTATTTGTTGATGGTAGCCATTCTTTCTGGAATGACATAGAATCTCAGTATTGTTTTTTTTTAATTTATTTTATTTTTATTTAAAAGAGAATAAAACAAAATGGGGGCAGTACAGAGCAGATCAGAAGAGGACAACATAGGCAACACAGTACTTTACATTAAGTCAACTGGACATCAATAGTATCTAACGCCATATCTCTTACTCTGCTATAGTTGAGCATAGTTTCAATTACAATAATATCAAATATAACACAATAGTATAAAGCCATGCATAGAGTGAAAGAATTCCAGGGCTTTCTGAACTGAATAACAGAGAATGATCAATGGGTATTATAATATCTCATTTTTGATAAAAAAGAAAAAAATTTGA
>PVJX010018317.1:0-26576 GCA_004027295.1 Dolichotis patagonum
GATATTGACTGTCCATCAAAGGAATAGTGATGAATATATTCTCCTTTCTGTAGGTTATCTTTTCACTCTGTTGATTGTTTCTTTTGCTGTGTAGATGTTTTTAGTTTGTAATCTTATTTGATTTCCTGTGCTTTTGGGATCCTATTAGAAATTCCTTGTTTTTACCAATACCTTGAAGTATTTCCCTTGTTTTTGTATTATTCATATCTTTTCCTTTCAGTCTGTACATTCCCTTTAGCATTTCCGATAAAACAAGTTTAGTGGTGATTAACTCCCTCAGCCTTTGTCTATAAATGTGCTTATCCCTCCTTCATTTCTGAAGCATAGCTTTACTAGTACTGCATTTTTGGTTGTTTTTTCCTTCAGAGATTTTTCTTTGTTGTTTTTTCCTTCACTCTTTTTGCTGGGAAATATGCTGCTAGCCTAATAGGAATTATTGTATATAAGATTTAACTTTCAGGACTTTGTCTTTCATTTTTGACAGTTTGGCTGATAATATAGCTCGGTGTAGTCTTGTTTAAATAAAATTGTATTGAGATCTTTACATGGCCATTTATATTTTTTTCCAGGTTTGGAAAGTTTCCTGCCCTTTTCCTGAAAAAGAAGATAAGTTTTCTATTCTTTCATCTCTAGTCTCCCCTTTAACTCCTATAATTTGAAAATTTGCTCTTTTGATAGTATTTGTTTTAGTTACCTTTTTTGTTGCTGAGAAAAAGTACCTGACACCCAAGATTAAAGGAATAAAGGTTTGACTCACAGTTTGTAGCAGTGTCAATCCGTAATTGGCTGGCTCCGAGGAAAGGTAGTGTGTCAGAGAGAGATTAAAGAGGAGAAATGGTCCGTGCTAAAGTAAAAAACAACCAAAGCAATAAGCAAGTGACAGTAGCAGCTTCATTCTGCCCCTTTTATATTCTATCTAGACTACTGGCTCAAACCAATCAATGAACTAATTTAATAATCACACATTCTTTTTTTTTTAATTTTATTTAATGACAAAACAAAACTTAACAAAACAAAACAAAACAGAAAAAAAGGGTAGCAACAATACAGAATTCCAAGGAAAAAAAAAGAAAAGAACAAAAAAAAAACCCACTAAGAAATCATTACTTGATAACTTACATACTGTTATCTATGAAATAGTTGTTTAAGTTACAAAATTAAAACATACAAAGTACACATTCAAACAATGAGACTGTTAAAAAGTTCTGCTCCACAATCTAACAAAAACCGAAATATGGTCATTCGTCTTACACACTTAAACATACATGCAATTATATCCTTTAGAGCACCCTCTTTTCCTCTCTTTTCTACAGTAGCAATTACACAATTTGGGTTTTATTACTCCTACAGTTCTTATTACTTTGTACACTAGAGACATAATGCGATATTTATTAATATGATTCTTATTTATGTCACTAATGAGGATAGTGTCAAGTTGTCTCCATTTACTTATAAAGGCCTCAAGATCATCCTTATTCATAGCTGAGTAATATTCCATTGCATAAAAATACCACACCTTTTTCATCCAACTATAGTTGATGGGCAACTTGGTTGTTTCCAAGATTTAGCTATTACAAATTGTGCTGCTATGAACATGGGTGCACATATATCACTGTGATATGACCTTTTCAGTTTTTCTGGGAAAATACCCAAGAGCAGAATAGCTGGGTTGAATGGAGCTTCCAGTCCTAGTCTTCTGAGAATTTTCCTACTGATTTCCGTAGTGGTTGCACCAGTCTACACTCCCACCAACAGTGGAGCAGTGCTCCTTTCTCCCCCACAGCCTTGCCAACATTTGTTACCAGTTGATTTCTTGATGGCAGCTATTCTTTCAGGAGTGAGATGAAATCTCAATGTTGTTTTAATTTGTACTTCTTGAATGACCAGTGATGGTGAATATTTCTTCATGTATTTATTTGCCATTTGTATATCTTCACCTGTGAACTTTGTATTCATCTCTAATGCCCACTTTTGGAGAGAGTCTTTGAATTTGGGGGGCTTTATATTTTTCAATTCTTTATATGTTCTTGATATAAGTCATATCTGAGGGGTTGCTGGCTAAAATTCTTTCCCATTCTGTGGGGTTTCTTTTCACTCTGTTGGTGATTTCTTTTGAAGTGCAGAATCTTTTCAATAATAGGAGATCCCAGTTGTTGATTCTCTGAAGTATTTCCCATGCAGTTTGCATTTTGTTTATGAATTCTCTGCCTACACCTATGTTTCCAAGACTTCTACCTACTTTATCATCCAGTAGATTTAGTGCTTCTGTTTTAATGTTTAGGTTTTTGATCCATTTAGACTTTAGTTTTGTGCATGGTGATAGGCACGTGTCTAGCTTCAGTCTTCTGCATGTGGAGATCCAATTTTTCCAACACCATTTATTAAAGAGGCTATCCTTCCACCAGTGAACATGTCTAGCCCCTTTGTCAAATATCAGGTGGCTGAGTGTCTTCATACCTATACTTGCATCTTCTAATCTGTTCCATTGATCCTCAGGTCTATTTCTTTGCCAGTACCATGCTGATTTTATCACTGTGGCTTTGTAGAACGGTTTCAAGTCAGGAATTGAGATGCCTCCTGCCTTGCCTTCATTGCCCAGAATTGCCTTTGCTATTCTAGGTTTCTTCTGGTTCCAAATGAATTTTAGGAGTGTTTTCTCTAGATCTGTGAGGTATGTCAATGGTATTTTGATTGGGATTATGTTAAATCTATATAACAGTTTGGGCAGTGTGGCCATTTTCACAATGTTGGTTCTTCCTAGCCAAGAGCAAGGAATAGCCTTCCATTTTCTGATATCCTTTTCAGTCTCCTTTTTTAGCATAGTATAATTTTCAGCATATATGTCTTTTACATTCTTAGTTAGATTGATTCCTAAGTATTTCATTTTTTTAGATGTTATTGTGAAGAGTGATATTTCCATAATTTCTCTGTTGGTGAGTTTCTTGTTTGTGTACAGGAATGCTACTGACTTTTGAGCACTGACTTTATATCTAGCTACACTGCTGAATTTGTTTATTACCTCTAGTAGTCTTTTAATGGAGTTTTTTAGGTCTTCTATAAAGAGTATCATGTCATCTGCAAATAGTGATAATTTAACTTCTTCCTTTCCTATCTTTATTCCTTTTATTTTTCTCTCTTGTCTGATTGCCCTGGCTAGTGTTTCCAGAACAATATTGAATAGGAGTGGTGATAGTGGACATCCTTGTCTTGTTCCTGATTTTAAAGTGAGAGCTTTCAGTTTTTGTCCATTTAGTATAATGTTGGCTGTTGCTTTGTCATACATGGCCTATATAAGGTTGAGTTAGACACTGTGTATTCCAAGTTTCTGAAGGCTTTTTATCATGAACGTGTGTTGGACTTTATTGAAAGCTTTTTCTGCATCTATTGAGATGACCATGTGGTTTTTGTTTTTGGCTCTGTTGATTGGTGTATCACATTTATTGATTTGCATATGTTAAACTATCCCTGCATTCCTAGAATGAACCCCGCTAGGTCATGATGTCTAATCTTGATGATTTGTTGCATTCTATTTGCCAGTATTTTATTGAGAATCTTTGCATCAATGTTCATTAGTGAGATTGGCCTATAGTTCTCCTTTTTGGTTGAGTCTTTCTCTGGTTTTCATATCAGAGTAATGCTTGCCTCCAGGAATGATTTAGAGAGAATTGCTTTCTTTTCAATTTCATTGAAGAGTTTAAAGAGTATTGGCATCAAATCTTCTCTAAATTTCTTGTAGAATCCATCAGGACCTGGGCTTTTCTTTGTTGGTACTTTTTTTTTTATTACATTTTCAATTTCAATAGCTGATATTGGATTATTCAAAATTGCTATATCTTCTTGGTTGAGCTTGGTAGTTCATATGTTTCTAGAAATGTGTCCATTTCCTCTGTGTTTTCCAACCTATGTGAGTAGAGATTTTCAAAGTAGGTGTTCTTGATCTTTTGAATTTCCATGGGATCTGTAGTAAATTTCCCCCTTTTCAGTCCTTATTGCATGAATTTGAGTTTTTTTCTTTCCTTTTCTTGATAAGGTTAGCTAGAGTTTTGTCAATTTTGTTTATTCTCTCAAAAAACCATCTTTTGATTCATTAATTCTTTGTATTTTTTTTTTTTTTTTTAGTTTCGATTGCATTGATTTCTGCCCTAATCTTTACTAGTTCCTCTCTTCTGTGAGCTTTGGGTTTAACTTGCTCTTCTTTTTCTAGAAGCTTGAGATGAAGCATTAGGTTGTTTATTTGTGCTCATTCTGTTTTCTTGATATGACAATTTATTGCTATATATTTCCCTCTTAAGACCACTTTCATTACATTCCACAGATTACAGTATGTTGTTTCTGCATTTTCATTGAATTGTATGCATTACTTTATTTCTTCTTTAATTTCATCTGTAACCCCTGGTTGTTTAAGGTTGTTATTTAATTTCCATGTATGCATGCAGGTTTTGCAATTTCTTTTGCCATTAATTTCCAATTTCAGTGCACTATGGTCAGATATTATGCATGGGATAATTTCAATACCCTTGCATTTACTTAAGAATGTTTTATGGGATAATATATGGTCTATTTTGGAGAATGTCCCTTGCACAGCTAAGAAGAATGTGTATTCTGTTGTGGTTGGGTGGAACACTCTGTAAATATCTACTAAGTCCAATTGCTTACAGGTATGATTGAGTTATATTACTTCTTTGTTGACTTTTTGTCTAGTTGATCTATCTCTTTGTGACAATGGGCTGTTAAGGTCCCCTGTAATAATTGTGTTATTGTGTATTTGGTTTTTCATGTCCATTAGTGTCTGTCTTATATAGTTGGGTGCTCCTGTATTTGGTGCATATATATTCATAATTGTTAGTTCTCCCTCTTGGATTTTGCCACTTATGAGTATGTAGTGACCTTCTTTGTCTCTTTTAATCCTTTTAGGTTTGAAGTTCACATTGTCTGCAAATAGAATAATTACCCCTGCTTTTTTCTGGGTTCCTGTTGCATGGAATACTGTTTTCCATCCTTTGACTTTTAATCTATGAGTTTCCTTTTGGGTCAGATGTGTTTCTTTTATACAGCATATCGTGGGATCATGTTTCTTGATTCATTTGGTCAACCTATTTCTTTTGATAGTTGAATTGAGGCCATTTACATTGATGGATATCACTGATGTGTACTGGTTTGACTTTGCCATGTTATGTTCCAATAGTTTGCTTTCTGCTTTTCCCCCTTATTTAATTGCTTATCCTACCTGGTGGTTTCTTTCTGTTGTTCTGGGGATTGTGGTCATTTTTACCTCTGTCTAGTATGTCTTTCAACACCTTCTAGGGCTGGTTTGGTGGATGTGAATTTCATCAGTTGTTCTTTGTCATGGAAGTATCTTGTTTCTTCATTAAACTGGAATGAAAGTTTGCTGGGTACATCAGTCTGGGTTGAAAGTTGTTTTCTTTTCAGGACCTGAAATATCTTACTCCAAGCTCATCTTGACTTGAAGGTTTGTGCTGAAAAGTCTGCTGTGATTCTAATGGGCTTTCCTCGATAGGTGACCTGTGTCTTTTCTCTACCAACTTTAAGTGTTCTGTTTTTATGCTGTATGTCTGTGATCTTAATTATTATGTTTCTGGGTATAGATTTATGTTGGTTGTGACTGTTTGGCATTCTGTATGCCACAATTATTTGCATATCAGAATTTTTCCCTATGTTTGTGAAATTTTCTCCTATTATTTCTGTGACTATTTTAGATATGTCATTTGTCTGGACTGCAGTGTCTTCACTAATGTCTTTGAATCTTATATTGTTGCTCTTGGAATCATCTTGAAGCTTCTGGATTGTCATTTCATGCTGATTTGTTATTTTTAAAAGTTCTATCCTTTCAATATCAGTAATTGTGATCCTGTCCTCGAGGTCTGAAATCCTATCCTCAGCTTCATTTAAACCATTTTGCATGCTTTGAATTGAATTTTTTGTTTCTTGGATGTCTCTTTCAGTTTGCTTCATGAATTCTGCTTGTTTTCTATATTGTTCATTCAAGGTTTCAATCAGTTTCCCATGCTCCTGTACCTTTTTCTCTAATTCTTCTTTAGCTGCACTCAGCAACTCCTTTACTTGTTACTTCTATCTTTACATGGGAGAGTACTTCTAATTTGATTTCCTCTATGGCCTCATGGAGTTGTTTTTTATTTCATTTGCTATCTGTTCAGAGATTTCTGGCGTGTTACTTAATCACACATTCTTAATCCCAGCGTCACATACAGAGACCTCTGAAAAAGTCCCTCCCCCCATGACTGTATGAGGCTCTGGGGAGACATCTAGACACAAACCATAACAGTATTGCATAAATCCCATAAGCTTTATTCTTTTTCTTTCCTGTATTATTCTTCTCTTCTGATCTAGAGGTTCGGCTTTCAAGTAACCTGTCCTTAAGAACACTGGTTCTTTCTTCTTCTACTCAGTTCTGCTGTCAGTGCTCCCTACTGTGTTTCATTCATTATATTTTCTGCTCCAGAATATGTTGGACTTAAGAAAAAAGGTCAATCTGTTAAATTTCTAATTTTGGCTATTTATTGTCCTCATCTCAGGAAAACAGAAATCAAAGATTTTATCTGTATTTACTTGAAGTTCACAGAGATTTTTTAGCAAACTCATTTTGAATTCTTTGTCAATAGTTCACAAATCTCCATGTCTTGTGTGGTCTGCTGCTAGGAGACTGTTCTAATCTTGTTGTTTTAGTAAATCATGATTTTTGTGCTTCTAATTGGCTTGTAGTGAAAGTTGCACAATTTAAAGATTCTGGGTGCACTGTCTGGCACGGTCTGTAAGCAGGCTATGTAGTCAGGTTCAGCAGGTGGATGGTCTTGATACTTGGACCCACTGAAACATACACACCTATTGAGTCTATAGAGATGGACTGGCCTGGAGCCTGGGTCTATGTGGGTTGCTTTTGCAGTCTCTATCTCTGGGGCGTGGGTCATAGTGGCTGGCCTGGTGCTTGGTAGAATTTGAGCTTGATTCCAGCCAAGTGCTAGAATAAGGCTCATGTCTGGATCCAGTGGAGCAAGGTTGTACCTGATTCACGTGTGCACTGGGACAGGCCTGAGATCTGAGTCTGCGAGAGCAAGTCTGGGTCCCGGGTGTGCAGGGATAGCCCTAGTCCTCTGTACATAAGGTGTGGACTGGTGTGGAGGTCTTCTGATGGCAGATCTGAACTCTAAATCTGCTGGAGTACAAGACCACAGAGTCTGGATTGGGGGCTATGGCTGTAGAGATTGGTCTGATTGGGTAGACCTGATACCTGAGAATAGATGTGCTGACCTGGTGCTGGGGCAGCCTCAAGTTTGGCCCATTGGGCCAAGTTGGATCTAGATTGTCCTTGAGCCTGGTGCTGTAGGAGCTTTCCTGGTGCTGAGTGGGGTCCATAGCCTGTATCCATAGGAACCAGTTTGTTGCCTGGTATAAGAATGAGGGTTTTTCAGGCTGGCCTTTTGGTCAGTGTGCACAAAACTTGGAATTGTATGACAGCCCGGTGCTGGAAACAGCACAGGACATAGGGTCACTCAGGCCTGGCCAGTGCAGGGAGGGGGCGGGTGGTACAGCCTAAGACTGTTGGAAATGGCCTGGCACTGGGACAGGCTGAATGGCCAGGGTCCTTGGAACCAGCCCAGTTCCTTTGTTTGCTAGGGTCTAGACTGGTAGGCTTGTCCTGGAAGTGAAACCCACCCAGAGACTGATGCCAGAAAAGCCTTAGCACCTCAGGCAGTGAAACCCAACCCAATGCAGTAGGCCAGGAGGTTCAGTTAACATCCTATACTAGAGTCTCAGGTTGTGGGAGGTCATTCTAGGGCCACAGGGGCTAGCTTTGAACCTGAAGCTGTGGTGGCTGGTATGGTATTATGAGAGGCCTGGAGCTGAGGGCTTCTAGAACTGACATGGTCCACTGGGTTTTACCCAATGAGGTGCCAGTCCTGGGCATCAGTTCCACCAGGCAAGCCTAGAGTTCAAAGTTATAAGATCCTACCTGGTACCTAGGATGAGCCTGGGGGGTTAGCCTATGAATACTAGCCTGGAGTCTGGGCCATGGAGACATGCCTAGTGTCGACTTTTAGGGACAGACACAGTGTTGGGGTCCATAACAGAGTCCAGTGCTTAGTTTCCTCTCCTTCTGACACCCAGAAGTTACCTTTCTCCATGCTGTGCTACCTGGAATGGGAAGGGGTGATACAGGTTCTTTAGTGGAAAGCCATTCTTCCCTCTCTGTCCAAGACATCTGTTCTTATTTCTTGTCACACCCAACTGCTGTAAACACTCACCTGATTTGCCTAGTACTTGGGGAGGTATGTTTTTAGCGTGGCTAATTATACAAATTGATGTTTTTGTGGAAGTATGAGCCCTGGAGAGTCCTTGGCTATCAACTTACTGATGTTAGGCTCCCAAAATTACCATCTAGTTAAATATTTGGAAACTCCAGGCTAGGCCATTTGATATATATATATAAAAAAAAATAACAAGAACAACAAAAAAATCACTCACAAACCCAGCTGCATCAAGCACCTATTTGTGATATTTGTAAGTCATTCTAACAGTATTTTGAACATACTAAATACTCAAATATTAACTGTCACAAATATTACTTACCAGCTATGTGACACTGAGCAAATCATGAAGCATTCTTAATGCTCAATTTCTTCATAAAAGAGGACACTGGATTATAAAGTTGTTAATACTTCTTCATTCTCTTATAGTCTACAATGATAAGGCTTTATAACAGGGATGGAAGCTAAGAAAGCTGAGAATGGAATAAAAACTGGATTAGAGTGAAATAGGGATAAACAGAAGAGACCATAGCATAGGAAGAAGGATGTAATAACAAGAAAATTATCCCACTGCATCAAACGCCTTGTAAGCAGCTCTTTCAGATGCTGCTGAATAGACTTACCTGTGTTCATGGCTGCCCACAACTTCTAGACACCCTGATTGGGCACTGGACAGTAAAAGCCTAACTCATCTCCAGCTTAGAGTTATTCAGGTAACACTCAGCTCTCTTCCAGGCCTAGGCCAGTGTTGCTGTGACAAGCTCAAGAAAAGTTGATTCCAGTTTCTCATTAGCAGGAAACACTTTCTTCTGATAAATTACCTGTACTCTTTCTCAGAGTCATCTCTGCAAAAAGTTTCCTTTCCAAGAAAGGCCCCACAGTTTATATGCCAACCTGAGGAGTTAAGATAAGGATCCAGTGTTCCCACTTACAGCTCAAAAGTGTCATCAGTCTTGAAAGATAGTGTCATTTAGTACTTCAGAACAAAGATCTTGACATTTACACGGTTATGACAAGAAGAATGATGCAGCCTATTTTGCTCCTTCAGAAAGCAGTAGCTAAAAACAAGTCAAAATGGGCTAGAAATTACCAGTCAGTCTCCTGAGGAAAACTGAGGTATGCGTGTAGTCATCTAAATCCTCAGCAAGTCCCCTTGTCACAGGGAAAGATGGAAGCTAGGAGAAATTGAATTGTAGACAGCTAAGACAAGGATGAAAAAGAGCCTACTAGATTGTCTGAAAAGTCACTGGTCAAAAATAGAATGAAAGGCATCGTTCTGTTCTTTCAAAATTTGAATAAAAGGAATATATTTATGGGTTATTTGCAGAAATAAAAACTAAAGTGAAAAATGATGAGGTGAACTTCTCTAAGTTGGCTGAAGTTCTAGAAGATACTGTCTTGTAATGTTAATGCTCTTGACTCTTTGGGCTTCACAGAAAGAGACTCCAGTTCCTTGAGATTTCCTAGGTCACGGTAATGAAAACCCACATTTCACAGGCTCTCAGCCTCACCTTCACATACCCCCATAAGCACTCTTCTTCCTCCTCCAGTCATTTGTGGGAGACTCCTGTGAGTCATGTGGTTCTGACTGAACTGTGAGGTTCTGTCAGGAGCTCAGTAACATACCCCTGACAGAGAAAGCTAACTCGCCTCCCACACTGTTTGTCAGGTACTCTGTCTCCTGCTCCCTTCCTTTGTCTCTATGCCTACAAAGTGGTAACAGTACCCACTCTTCAAATATCTGGGGAACAGCACCCTCCCTGTGGTACAGGCCACACTTAGCCAACACTCTTGTAAATGGCTCTCTATCTGACTCTTCTTAAGTTATCTCACATGAATCCCATCCATTTCTGCTGAATCTCTCTGTCTTACACATCTGATATATTTGGATCTCCACTCATGCCCCAGGCACAAGCCTCGGTTATACCATGAAGTCATAGGAAGGAAGTCTTACTGAACTGTCCAATGAAAATAATCCAGGAGGATGAACGATTATTGTTTAATCATTTTTAAAGTTGATTCCAAAATGGTGCTGCCTGTCTCATGACCTCTGAGACTTAATCCAACTGGCTGGAAAATTAACAGCAGCACAGAGAGACAGGTCTTGCCAAATCCCCAAACAAAAAGTGAGGTATTTGCCAAAAGACAAGGAGTCCCTACTCAGAGCACCTCGAAGCAGTAGAATTGGGCACTGGGCTTGCCTGGCTGTAAGCCAACACCGAGAGGGACTTTAGGGTACAACCATGACAGACCTTCTGTGTCAGGTCTGAGCTGCTTCAATCTTGGAGATTCAGGAACTGAAGATTCTGCTCACCCACCTTGACTGACCTGTTCAAGTCTCTCAAATGCCACTGCATCACCTGTATTGACATTTTGGTCTTGCCCCAAGCACATAGGTAGTATGTTTTGAAATCCGCTGGATATAGAATGTGTAGCTCTACAGTTCGGTTTTGCAAAAAAAATTTTTTTTGGTGCCTAAAGATATTTTTCTGTTCTCTGATTTCTGATGTCAGTCTTTAATTGGATTATTGTTCCCCTATGTGTAGTTGTCATTTTTCTCTTGCTGCTTACAAGATTTGCTCTTTGTCCTTGGCTTTCAACAGTTTCAGGAGCACGTCGGTGTGTGTTTCCTTGTATTTATTCTCCCTAGTGTTCTATTAAAGTACAAACTGCTTCTGTTTCCAGGTATCATAGACAAAAGATCTTCTAGACAAAACATTCTGCAGAAAATAACTGTAAAACCTGGGCAAGTACAAAAAACAAGTGTGTGTAGACAGTGCGGAGGGAACTAGAGAAGATAAATTATTTTGACCCAAAGAGTCAGTTATCCTGATTAGACTCAAATTCAGTTATGAGAAGGCAAATAGCTGATTTTTTAATGGACAAAGATTTGAATAAGTACCAAATTAAATAAAATATATGTGTGCCCATTAAGTATATGAAAGATGTTCTATATCTAGTCTAAATTAGTAAACACATTTAGGCATGGTGGCACCTCCCTGTACTTCTAGCACTTGGGAAGCTAAGGCAGGAGGAGATTTGAGTCCATCCAGGGTAACTGGTATGTTAAAAAATTTATAAAAACTATACACACACAAATACTAATATACATATACACACATCACTGGTAAAACTGTCACTAATAAGTAGAAATTAAAATCTTAATGGGATAGTTTTGCATTTCCACTGGAATGGAAAATGTTAAAAAGACAATGACAATACATGGGGGAAAGTTGATTAATGGTTACTGTGTTTGTAGCTAAATAGGAGCAAGCAGTCCTGGTGTGCTATGCCAAAGTGGGGTGGCTATAGTTTACAATAGTATACTGTTTATTTCAAAAAGCTAGGAGAAAAGATCTTGAATGTTTTCCCACAAGTAAATAAGTGTTGAGATAGGCATGTTTATCCCGATTTAAACATTATGTAATGTATAAAATGTCACATGGAACTCTATTAATATGTATAATTTTAGTTACATACAAGTTAAAAATTAATACTTGTTTTAAAAATGACAGTATAAAATTCTAGCAAGAATGTAGAGAAACTAAGACTCTCAGACTCTGCTGGTATAAATATATAATGGCAAACCATTTAGCAAAAGAGTGCAGCAATATTTTATAAAATTAAACATACACTGACTATACAACTCAGCAAGTCTACTCAGCAATGGTTTAAGAGAAATAAAAGTATGCATTGTATCTCATTTACTTTTCTTTTTTTTAACACTAGGGAGACAGATAATAATATGCAATATATTAACTAATGTTAATTATCTATTTCTTTTTCTGAAATTTTGTATTTTTTATACTTTTTTGTTTTTAAAAGAAAAATAAGTATGTACTGTATCTATGTAAATATGTGTAATAAAGCATCCATAAAATATTTATAGTAGCAGAAACTAGTAAGAATCTAAATACCCTCAATACTTTCCAAATATTTGTGGTAAATCATACTAGGAAACATTAGTCAACTGTGAAAAGGTATAAGTATTAATGCATGTAGTGATATTAACATGTCTTCAAGCTATGGTAAATGAAAGAAGTCAAATACAATCAACTACAAAATTATGAATCCATTTACATGAAATACTACAAAAGAATGAAGAAACCATAATGACAGAATCTGATCAAATTTTGCCTGTGATAGGGATAGAGTGATGGATCAATTTCAATGGATCAGAAAGAAAACTCACAGGAGGGAAGAACTATTGATCTTTGTTTTGCGAGCAGTTAGGCTGTGAACAACCAAAAATCATCCAACTGTACACTCAAATAGGTACAATTTTCATTTGTAAGTTGTACTGTCATTTTAAATTTTCTAACTTAAAAAATATAAGTACCTCCCAACAGGTTTTTTATGAGCATCAAAAGAATATTAACGTGGCTCTAGATTCCCCGGGTCCGAATTCTCGCTCATGCAGTTTCTCACCTAACCTTTCTATAACAGTTATCTCACCTATAAGATAGAGACAGTGTTACTACTAACCTCATTACATTTCTGAGAGGATTAAATGATATAAAAGCACACATGCTCTCTGTGTTAGCTGTCACTACAAGTCTTTTTTCTTGAGAGAAATTAATTTCTCACCCCCACCCAAGAACTCAGGTGTGGTCTCAGAGATCCAGCTGAACCATTCCATCCAAAAACAAGCTCCACACTGTGTCCTCTGGAATTAAAAGCCCTGTGGACCCCACTAAACCAAGCAGGATAATGGTGTTTGTCACCCAGGATATAGCCCGACAAGTTTGTTCTAGCAAATCTGAAGATTTCCTATTTCTGTTTCTTTTCTATGAAGTTCTAGACACCAACTTCAGCTATTTAGGCTACTTTATCTCAAAACAATATGATTGGTGAGGAAAAAAAGCTGGAAATTTTACACCTTATCTTTTGGGTGTATTCCTTTAACTGCTGCCCTTGTATCTGCCTCTATTTTATTGTATAACACTAACTCTCATAGAAAGAAAATAGCCACTGAATTTCTTTTGTAAATAACCCTTTCCATTTTCATATGGAATGCCTAGGATATTTCATCTGTATTGAATTAATATCCCTATATTAAATCACATGATAAAGACAGTAAGTAAGATTTAAACAAAACTATAAAACATTATTCTGTTAAAAAAAGAAAGAAAAGCCTATTCTCTCCTCTTGTATATTTTAGGAACAGATTTTGAGTTTGGGCTGTTTTTAAGCTACCTGGATGGCTAATGTGGCATCAAGGCAAGAATTCTGACAGTAACTTCCCCCATGGCATCTTACAGCGAGCTGAGTTGTTCTTTGTTTGCATTATACTAGACAAGCATGCTATTGTTTATCTCTTGCATTTATAATATAACTTGTTTATAATTAATTTATATTTACATCATAAATACATCAAACATTATTAAATATTGGACATATTTTTAATTTTTACTTACAATTTCAGAATTGTCATTGCAAACAAATTAAATTGCATTTTCTTTTGCAAGGTTGAGGTGAGAACTAATGACATAGATAGCAGATTTTTTTTCCTTGGTAATTAGAAAGCCTTTAGCTTCATTATTTTATCTCCAAGGACATTGTAACTGATTACACTGTATGAATGAGTTTCAGTCTGCAGTTCCATTTTAATTAAATTTTTTCACACTATGAGAAATTTGTTAAATAAATATTCACGTAAATGCTTGAGGGTATAGGAATTTTAAATCTCTGTGAGATTATTGTTGTAGATTCCCCCTATGATTCTGAAAACATTTTTCATTTCCTAAATTAATTTACAAAGTCAAAATGGTTTTTTCCCCCATAGTTACATTTTGGTGACATTTATATTCTCACCTATTTTGTTCCACAATGGAATCAACAGATATGTTTTTTTTTAAAAAAATGTCCCTTTGACCTAAGTATTCCATTTCTAGGAATTTATCTCAGGAAGGTGAGAACCAGCAATTAGGTGTTTATGGGACAAATTTATCCTGTTGTCAAGCAGGCATTAGCTCTTTAGGGGACAATTATATCCTAGAAGTCTCCAAGAGCTGGTGAGAGGCTGCAGAGCTGAGAATTCCCAGTGTCACGTGTTAGACTAGAGTAGCTTCAGGGGGCTCTGTAAAGGGGAAGAAAATTACATGTGGCGTTGGTTTCAGCAAGGTGTTTTAATCAAGCACAGGCCAGATTAAATCTGTTCTGTGAGAGACTGCGTGTCAATTTAGCTGTTGCCTAAATCGATGAAACAAGCCGGATTTTTAAAGGTTGTGGAGGCTGTGATTAGAAAGCAGGTAATTGGGTAGCTGTCTATGAGCAAGACAACCAGATATGTATTGATCAGGAAGGAAAAAGTCTGACTTGATTAACCTCCTCCGTGTCAATAAACCAATGGTTGGTTTTAAATGTAATTTTGCTTCTCTCCTTTAGTAAGGGGACAAAAATAGCCCAAGGAGGTACTGTGGAGAAGGTAGAAGTGTTTCTGAATCAGGAGGCTCCCTGTTGTCTGGGGAAAAGACTGGAAAAGGAGCAGAATTTCCTTCTCAGACAAACACTGTTTACCCCTTAAACTTCATACAGTAGAATTCAACTCAAGCTCTACACTGGAGCCTGCAGCATCAGGCTCCTGCCTCCTTGTTCAGCTCTGAAATTTCTGCTGGAGGCAAATGTGTCAAGGGGAGAAAACTCTCTTCTATCAGCAAATCTCTTTTGCACCTCAATCTTGCTATAAGGCTTCTAGAATGTCCTGCCGTGGGGACCTGAGACCTCTGAGACAACAGTTCATCAGGGAGTAGATTTTCCTCTTCCGGGAAGCAGATGGAATCGACATGCTGGAATTTCAATCTGTTCTCCTGAAGCAAAATCCTCTGGGCCCATGAACCCTCTTGCTGAGACGCTATCTGTCCTATCTGCAGAAGGAGACCGGGTAACATCTAATATCTGCAGATTCCTTTTCTTGTATCTCTGGGTTATAAGTACTGAGTTTTTAGGTTTTTCTTTTTTCTTTCTTTCTTTTCTTTTTTTTTTTTTTGTTAGATTTTTCTGCTTAACAACTGGGAAACATTTGTTCTTTCTTTGTACTAATGAAAGTTACAGAGTTGAGACTGGACATCAATCTGAGCCCACAGTTTGGGATCTGAGACAACTGGGAGATGATCTCTTGTCTCCTCCACCTGCTTTAGAACAGAGTCTGAGACCTACAGTGAGATGTGGGTGGCCCTGTGGGCTTGACCTTCTGACCACCCTTCCACTGCTGCAGAGGTTTGGCTGTGAGCTGATGGTAGAGAATCATACTCCTGGAAGAGCAGGAGTAGAGTGGAAACTCTGGACAATATGTTGCATTTGGTAGAGAATACATAGCACAGAAAACCCTTTATGTCTCTCTGGTTGTCCTGTGACTTTATCTCACTGCCATAAAAACAGAATCAGTTTGAGAACAGAGGCATCATCGAGTCTGATAAACCTAAAGCAATAATATTTTATTCTAATAGGAGATGTATAGAAAATAGAAGATTAACTGGGAACTTAATTCATTGTGAGTTGAATACCACCATAAAACATATTGCATGTATAATATTTGGTTCTATAAAGGGTCTGTTTATTTGAATGAAGCTGGAAGAGAACAGAAGAGGGGAAGGAACATATAAACTTATAAATAAGATCTTGGTATTCCTAAGTCTTGGATCAATAGTTGTACTAGTCTGTTTTGTGTTACTAAAACAAAATACCTGAGGCTGGGTAGCTTTATAAAGAGAGAATGATATTTTACTTAGCAGTCCTGGAGGCTCAAAGCAGCACATGGCAAGAAATAAACAATATGTTTGTTCTCTTCTCTCCCTTCCTCTCTCCTTTCCTCCCTCTCTCCCTCCTTCTGTCCCTTGGCCTCTTTCTCCCTCCCTGCTTTCCTCCCTCTCTCCCTCCCCAGTAAAGCCAGCAGTATCTAATCATAAAGGCTCCACTCTGATGAGCTTATCTAATTAAAATCGCTTTCAATAAGTCATCTATAAATACAGAAGTCAGGTTTCTAGTCTGTTAATAATAAGTCACAATAGGAATTAAATTTCAATCTATGAAGCCTTGGGGGACCCATTCAAACCATATCCAAACCACAGCATTTGTTACTGTTTTCCTTCCCTACCCCACTGTTTGTTCAAATTTTATTTTGACCAAGACATACAGAGATTTTTCCAGCACTTGGGGAGACATTCCCAAGCATCAGACCTCCCTAGAGGGTATGGGTACACAGCTGTGCTTATGGAGATGCTCTCTGTGGCAGTAGCCAGGCTAAGGCCTCTGCTTACCATGCCCACCACCACAGTGGCTTCCAAAACGCAAGTGAGCAAGTGAGGAATGTAGAACTGGAATTGCTAAATGGTCACATCACAAGAAGACCAACTTCAAAGCATGCTCCAAATTCCTTTGTTTTCAACAGTAAGTAAAATGCTCTCCATTCAATCCCATTCACCTTGAAGAGCTTGGACTTTAGCTCCGGAGACTCATTCAAGCATTTTCCAGTGTCTAATGAAGGAATCCTTTATCTACACATCTAGGCTTCATAGCACAGAGCAAAGATATTTAAAACCTGTATCACAGCAGTGATTGGAAATTGAAGCAAATGTCTTTTTGTTGTTTGAGTTGTTAATGTTTTCCTTTTGATGTATTCAGTATTCTAGAAGCATGAGGAAATGTCTTAGTAAATTTTATATGAAAGTGGTATCCAAGGCCAGAAGATGCAAATAATGATTATGCCTAAATGTTTTTATTCTAACACGGAATACTGGCTTCTATTCCTCTTCTAGGTTAAACATTTCAGCTTCTGTTTACATAAACCTTTCCCCTACCCTGTGACAAGAGGCTCCTGTATTTCTGCTAGCTATTATCAAAAGGCAATCAAGTGCGTTAATGCCTCTGAGGCAGCCAGTGGAGACTGATTAGCTCTGTCACTCAGGAGGTAGGGCATGACGGGAAATGGATGGCCCATGGCAGCACAGGGAAGCTGGAGGCGGATCCCAGCTCCACTGGCCATTTGTGCTCAGTGCAGTTAGGTAGGAACTGACCTGAGGAAAGGAAGCTTGTCTTTCCTGCAGGGCTGGGGAAGGAGTACTCAGCCTCCCTGTCATGGGCAGGCTGTTGATCGGGGCTCAGCACCAAAAGGGCTCACCAAGAGAGCCCGCAGGAAGCTGAGTCTGGCCACTGAGGTAGCAGAAGCAAATTGCAGAGAATGTTGTGAGGAAAGGAGGCATACTGGGGACCTAAGTGAGGTGCGGAGGAGCAGAACCGTCTGTCCAGATACTGGTGAAGTTTACAAGGACATGACCTGGGCGTAGGTCACCCACAGGAAGGAGGGAGCCCTTGCAACTTGAATCTGGTTCAACAGTTACCTGTATTCAAATGAGCCATTTGGCTTCACACTGCTCTTCTGTTCAAGCAGAATCCAAGACCCTGATATCCCTAGCTGAGGAGCAGTGTGACGTGGCACGTTACAGTGCTAGACACCAGCCCCAGCTTGATTATAGCAAGACAAGGACCAGTGCTTGGTTGTATTTCATCAACAGCCTGAAAACTGCACCTTACCGTGAGTCTGCCTCTCCCCGGCATTTGGAACAGGTGACCCCAAGGACAGCAGCTGTGCCTCTGTCCCCTTCTTGTGCCCTGGAAAGTGGCATCAGCAGCTTTGAAAGCATTGTCGTTGGAGAACCTTGGCCCCCGCCAGGGTGTTTCCATTTAGGCTAGGGGATGTCATCCTGCTAATAAGGAGGACACGGACCATAGAGGAGGCTGATCTTTCAGAAGGTGGCAAATCCGATGACTTCTTGTAATTTCAATAAGTAAAAGAGTCTTCTTTTATGGAAATATGTAATAATGGAGGTAGAAGTATTATTAGGCTTGGAGTCAGTACAGTTATGTTTCACTCTGCATTCATTGCTGACTTGTGGTCTGTGAGTTGGACTTTTTTTTAAGTCTTTGAGCCTCAGTTCTTCCATTTAAAAAATGGGCATAATTTTCTTCTCCTAGAGTTGTTCAAATAGTGATAAAGATGACGAAGCTGATGACAATTTGTATCGCTTGCATAGCAATCCCCATGTGCCAGCCCTGTTCTAAACACACTATGTCTACTAGCTCATTTAATCCTCATTTCAATCCTATGAAGCGGGTAACCACAATATCCTTGACCTACAGAAGAAAAAAATACAGTTAAGTGTCTGACTTGCACACGCGAGTCACAGAGCCAGAATTAAATTCTGGACATCTTCTCTTAACCTTATGCTGTCTCTTCTTAAAGATAATGTAGATGAAACTGCCTTGGAACCTCCTATCTCTACAAAGTAGGTGCTCTGTATATGTGCCATTTAATGCTGCATTAATTGCTAACCACAAATAAGGAGATATTTTCTTTATTATCATTGGAAGTTGGGCAATTCTTCCCCATATAAAAACATGATGTAAACCTGCATTCAGTCCCTAAACGCCGACAGATGGGATTTGAGTCCTTGACCCCTGGGGGCTCAGCAGGGACAGGGATGAGGGGGGAGGGTTCTGAAGGGCAGACAGCCCGGCACTGACAGCGGAAGCATTTTGGTGGCTGCCCCAGAGCAAATATGGAGCGCAGATGCCTGAAACCCTTTTCTTCAGCGGGCTGGGAAGGGGAATCTTTTCATTCTAACAGGCCATTGGTTCTGATTGATGAACACAGCGGTTTCCGTTAGGAGAAGCTGACAAAGGCAATTTACAAAGGGGTCAGAGCAGGAGGAATTGAGCCATGAGCTGACAAGGCCGATGGTGGCCCGAGCACAGTCTCGGGCCTCACGCCACAGTGCAGACACTTGTCAGCTCCCGCTCCCGGTGTAAGTGTAGCAGCCACGGTTGTTTTACTTTTCAGCTAGGTCTGGGATCAATGGCGGCCTGCTCAGAGGCCATCCATCACCAGGAGCAGGCTGAGTTATGAGGCCAAAATTCCGGCGCTGATTCCACAGACCTCCTCCCTCCTAGTTGGTAATGTGCAGGTTAGCTGTCGGCACCCCATGGGGCCACCAGGATCCAAGCCCAGGTCTAAGGAATTCTCAGAGCCTAGGCGCCCCAGGCCTTCTCTGAAGGGCAGGAAATGCTATAGGGGAGCCATATCCACTCCTGCCAAGGTGTTTCTTGGGAAGTGCAGTGTGTCTGGAGGGTCCCTTGCATGAGTCAGATTTCCAGTTGCTGAGGTGCAGTACCTGATACTCACAACTTAAAAGAGGAGAACTTATTCTGGCTTATGGTTTTAGAGAATTCTGTTAATGGTTAGCTGGTTCCAAGCAGAAATAGCATAGTAAAAGAAAACTGCTTACCCCATGACAGGAAGCAGAGAAAGAGCAGAACACCTAGGGACAAGAAGCTACCCTCCCAAGTCATTCCCCAGTGACCCACCTCCAACCAGGCCTCACTTCCTAAAATCACATGAACTACTGGACTCACCAATGGATGAACCCACTGATGCATACAGTGCACAGACACCTTCCAAACACATGAGACTTTGGGGGACTTTTAAGATCTAAACCATAACATCCTGCCCCTGACCCCCAAAAGGGTCATATACATCTCATTGTGCAAAATGCATTAAGTGCATCTCTAAGAGTCACCAAAGACATAACTGAGAAAAGTCCAAGCTGAAGTCTCCTCTGAGATTCAAGCCAAATGCTTAGCTGTGAGCCCCTATAAGCATCAAAAAGAAAGTTAATACTTCCTGTGCACAGTAGCACAGGATAAGTGCTCCCAATCAAAGGGGAATAGAAGAATAGAAATGAATCGGACCAAAGCAAGACCGTAAGCCAGGTGGGCAAGTGTCAAGTCATGTAGCTCCACATGTAGCACCCAAGGCAGGTTGTGGTGAGATTTGGACTCCACAGGGCATGGAAAGTGCTGCCCCTATTGATAAAGGGATGATATCAGAACCTCCAAATATTATAGAAGGGAAATATTATTCCTAACCTGTTAGATGTCTAATACACTGAGTTCATGTTCTCTAAAATCAAAGAATGAATTCTAGTAAGAATGGAGATTAAGAACAGGAAACACTTGTTTAGGGATAGAAGGCACCTGCCTGAGAGTGATAGGAGGGAACATCCAGAAAGTGGGTTGACTCTCAAGCCTATGTTTTTTTATTTTAAAGAGAATAAAACAAAAGAGGGAAGAACAAAGCAGATCAGAATAGAACAACATAAGCAACACAGCACTTTACAATAAGACAACCAGACATTAACAGTAGCTGTCAAAATATCTCTTTCTCTGCTATAGTTGAGCATAGTTTCAAATACAATAATATCAAACATACCAAAATAGTATAAAACCATTCAAAAGAATGAAAGAATTACAGGACATTCTGAACCAAATAATAGAGAATGATCAATGGCTACTATAATATCTCATTTTCAATAAAAAAATTTGTTTATACTATCATATATATTAAAATCCCAATTAAACACAACATGATAGGACCGGTAGGAATAGCAGAGTAGAAGTATGGTAGGACTTCTAAGCAAGACAATATTAATCAGCAATGGCTCGCAAGCCTATTTTTCAGGGGAAGTTTTATGCAGCACAGACATGTGGGTACAACATGGGTTACAGTTATGATCAACCAATAGGTTTATAAGCATAGCCACTGAGGTAATACTGACTTAGTGGAGAATGAGAGTGATGTATCCAGTGTGCATAGAAAGAATGAAGAACTTCTCAGGTAGGTGAAGGGTCCGGGCATTTTGGTTACCCACTGAGATGACGGATGCCGATTTGGCTTTATTGGACCAAGTGCTATCACTTACCTCATCCCTTGGGGAGTACGTAGGCCCAGTCCTTTTGTTGTTATCTTGAGACCTGACCTTCAGCTAAGGTGTGTTTCACCTTCTCTCTTGACTCTTGCGCAGGCCCAGCCCTACCTGTCTGCCTATAATACTCCCACCTAAGTTAGCTGTCTGTAATACTATGGCCTTGCTTGTTGCAGCCCACGTGGCATCACTTTTCCTCAGCAGGTGTCCTATGTTCCTGGCGTCTCCACTATCCTGGGGTCTCCAGAGCAACTTTGGCTTCACTCACAAAGCTTCAAGTATCACTCTCTCAGGGGCTCCTGGCAGGTACTGTGACTCTCTCACCAGCATCCTAGACCTTCTTCTGAAATCTGAATTGAAACTTCATCACTCTTGCGTTCTGCATGCTGAAAAACCAGCACCAAGTGGGTGGTGTTAAAGGCTGCTCTGCTCAAGCAGTTGGACTGCGGCTGCCCTGGCCCCTGGATGCCTGGATGCCTGAACTCCAGAAAGGCTTCTCCCTGTGACACTTAAGGAACAGGACACTCTAGGGCTCTCTTCTCAAAGCAAAGTCTTTCAGGGGAGTTTGCCCTTCTGTTCTCTAGCTTGTGATCTGGCCGTTTCCTGAGACTCAAGGCATCTTACTGTTACCTTAATGCAAATTACTTGATTTCTTTTTAGTGCTAATATTTAGCAACTATGCTCTGCTTAGCTCCAACTTTACGGATTCTTTCTGGTAAAACTGAAAAGTTTTTAAATCATTCAGCTCTGTGCTTTGCTCCTGATTTTTTACCATAAATCTAGCTAAATGCAGTCAGAGCCAGAAATGTTGGGCTGCCTTGAAATTTCCTCTGCCAGATCAGTTAGTCCACCACCTTAAAATCAGACTCATGCAAAGTCTTAGAACAAAGGAGCAATGTAGGTAAATTTCCAGAGTGAAACAAGTGTGACCTGTAGTCCATTTTCCACCTGAAACTCATGCATCTGGCCTTTATTGTCTGCATTCCTGTTAGAATTCTGGTCTTTTGAACTCCAACCGGAATTACCCATCAAACTTTGCTCACAGTGTTGCAGGGCTTCTCTAGCCAGCATCTCCAAACCTTTCCAGACTCCTTCTGCAAATCAGCACCAAAGGCAGATGTTCAAGTAAAATCATAGCAATGACCCCACTTTTCTGGTACCAGATTTTCCCTCCTTCTCCACACCGGAGCAAGCATGTATCAACCAACCTAAAATTCTAAAGAAACGTCATCTATCTCACCTTCTCATCCAATAGCATCATTCCTAACTCAGTTACTGCTATTATCAAGGAGAGGAGCCTGAGAGCTAGGAGTTGCTAGTCTTTCTTTAATTTTCACATACCAATCAGATTCAGTAGGTCTCGCTTCTGAATCCAGAGGTCTCAAACCTTTCTTGTGACTCAAAATAAATGCATTTCATATTGTATTGAGACTCGGTATACCATCACACACATGTGCACATGCACATACACCTGGAACAAATGTTCACAAAAATCTTTCTAGGTGCCATGCCTTCTGCTTATTTGTGTTTAGTTGTATTTCCTTAAAGAATGTCTAGTTGTGCCATTCCTCACTGGTAGAGGCCAATAACAAACAATCACCTATAGGAGGCAAAGTCATGGACAGGTCGCCACATGGCAGTCAGGGTTTTTGTTCATGGCCAATTGGTAACAGTATTTAGGACTCAGGTGGATGTCAGCCCACTGAAGCACTGCTGGGGTTGTGTAGCTGAAAAAACAACAACAACAACAAAAAAAAAAAAAACCTCCCAAACAAAGCCAGACTTGAATCATCAGACACAAGGTCAGGGCCCTTCCCACTTTCCAGGCCTAATGTGGTTCACAGATCAAGAGTTTCCTGAGTAGAAGGATATGACAGACACTTGAGCAAGAACCTGATGACAAAATTATAACACTGTTTTCCACGCATCCTTCTCCTGAGAGACTTGTGACCATTCAGCAGGGTAACCCACTGGGAGAAAAACTGCCCTGCTATCTGATGAATTACTTGGGCTCTCAGAATTCAGCTGTGGTCCAGGAGCCAGAATATGGAGATCAGAAGAAAAAAAAAAAAAAAGATTTGGTAGATAGCTTGCCTCTTCAAAGTAGGGTTATTTTTATTTTTTTCCTCCTTTTTATTCAGCCCAAACTTGCTCTGCAGAACCTGTTTTTTCTCCTACCCTTCTGTGGTTGTTTTCCTATCTTTAATAAATGTGCAACTTTGCCATCATTAAAAACTGGTGATTTGATGTAAGTTTATGTTTCGGCCCACATCCATCCTTCTATGTAACTGATAGGTCCAACCTACCTCCACAGGCTCTACAGTATATACTTAGAATAGATAAAATTAGCTCTGAGTTTGGTAGAGCAAGGCTTATTTTTTAGACTACCTGGAATAGTCCCTACTTCATCTAAATAGAAAATCAGAACTAGTCCCCCATTTCCAGGAATCCCCCCAAAGCCAGCTATTTATATGTATTGTCTTTATTTAACATGCATAACTACAGTGAGACAGGGCGCAATAACCTCATCGTATAGATGAGAAACGGGAGTCACACAGGTCAGAGAAGGTGTTTCTGGAAAAACCTCCAGTTCTCAGCTCCAGAGCTTTGCTACCTGTGCCAGGGTGGCCCGCGGCTGGCCTCTGCACCTCCACGGAGTGGCTGCCTGTCAACCCCCAGCGGGCAGGTTGTCAAGCGTTTTACCCCTCATTAGAGTCCTAACAAGAATTTGCTTAATAGATATTATGATCATGAAACATTTTATTCCACACTTGCCTTCTGTTGAAGACTGATTGTGGCCACTGACAGGAGTTGTGGAATAATCTTCACTAATGCATAATTAATACACATGGTGATTCAGTCAGTCAAAACACCCCCATATACACACTTTTCTTCCTAAAAAATTTACATTTATATTAGAAATTTTATGAGACTGTGAGAAGGGAATAAAAACCCCCTGTAGTTCTTGAGATCCTTTTCACTTCATGTTTTCAGATGTGTTTTCACTCAGCTGCTGCTGTTTTTGGCTCTGCAGTGCTGCAGGAGCTTTAGAAAGGTCTCTCTGCTGTCACTGAGCAAATTGAGCCCCTCCACTGGGTCAGAAATCAGCCTGTCCACCTGGGCACCCCTCTTCCCATCCCACACTAGAACAGTCTTCTCCTTATGCTTATTCTTCTTCCCGAACATCTCTCCAGTATGCCATCTCCTCTCCAGTCCCATCTGCTTGTCCTGACTTTAAAAGACTTTCCAGTCCATCCTTCTAGCTCTGTTCCCTTCCTCTCATTCTTTGTCTGCACTGTTGCCAGTAGCCATCCTCCTAGAAGATGGGTGATACAATGCATCCATGGTCCCTGCGGAAGAAATGTGTTGTTTGTGTCCCAGCATCACTTCAAACCACCAGCCCCAGCCCTTCCCTGCTCAGGGGGAGGGTACGTGACCCTGGCCTTCCCCAGGATACTCTGCCATGGAGTCTGGGTCAGGGATGCCCACAGGCTAACTCAGATGTCTGCAGAGACTTTGGCTAGAAGTCAGGAAAGTGGCACCTGTTTCTCTCTAAGATCATTAATCTCTAGCAATCTGTTGTGTGAGCATCAACTCTCTGAGAATGACTGTAAGTCAAGAAAATCTGTGCAGAGAATGAGGAGGAGAAGAGGGTGATGAGTTTGCTTTCATCTGCAATCATAAAGTCCTGATGAACACATTCCATGCAACCAACAAGATGGGTTCTATTGCCTTACCCTAGAACAGGGCTCTCCCCAGGAGTTGGCTCTCCTTTTCTCCCCCCCCCACCCCTTTACTTCCTCTCCACCAGGCCCCTATCGCACAGCTCCTCTCAGGGTGCCTGGGGTGTGACATTTGATGTATAGATTCCAAGTGTGAGTGCAGCTGTTCACCATGTGGAGTGTGCTCTCCCAGTCTCTACCCAACCCACTCCCTCTGCCCCTGTGAGACCCAGCTCAGCTGTCATCTCCAGCTCCCCACCTTCCTGTCACCACCATCAATCTGAACCTTCCTTTCTGTTCCAGCACCACCATGACTGATGCTGTCAGATACTGAACCACAACTATATTTGGCAGGCCTTATTCATATTTGCTTCTTTCATAGTTATATATTAAAGTAATAATGAAATATATTTCTAGTTACATTTAATATATTTTTATACCTAAGGTACAAAGTACCTAAAATAAGATCTAGAGACTAACTTTTCAATGCATTTTGGCAACCAGGTACAACTATCTAAAACACAGAAAAGACCTAGAACATGTCAAAGGTATATGGAGCCTCCAGTAATCAATTCCCCCCTTGTCAATAGATAACTGCTTTATAGTTTCCAAAGAGTAATTCTTCCTATTCTAGGGCTTCATATACACAGATTCATGTAATATGTACTCTTTTTTAAAAAAAAAAATCTTACTCGTTTTGTTTAATAAGATGTTGGAACTGTTTTCAAAATTCATCCACACCTTTGCATCTATCAGCAGTACTTTCATTTTACTGCTGAGTAGTATTCCATTTATTTTATGCTTCAAATTACCATGATTTGCTTATGAACAGTGGCAATGTTTTTAGGTTTTGACTAGCAAAAATAAAGTTTCTATAAACATTCTCAGACAGGTGTTGTGGGCAGATATCTGGAACAGATGAAAAGAGAATGAATTGGGGGTGCAAACTGCTAGGGATAATCAACTGTGAAGGGAAGAGAAAGGAACACGACTGGGCCTTGGAGGGTGAGCTCCACATGGATCCGCATCTGAATGAGGGACTGGGGCACATCACAGTGGGCCCAGCCGTGAGTGTCACCGTCAGTGTCCAGGTTGGGCTGAAGAAGGTGTGGTCTTTGCTGCTGCCCCGGGATGGATGGACCCCTGGGCAGTAGTGTGTTCTAGCTGGGGTGGAACTGGAAGGCGCAGACAGCTGAAGCGTTCTTCCCAGCATAGCCCTACAGCTGGCCCACGGACCGTCCCTTGATGGGGGGTCTGGATGGCTCATCTCAGTGTCTCATGTCTACTCCTGGAGCCACCTGTATGAATTTGGACGGTGGGGTCTAGTGGGCCTTCTTTCAGGAGGAGAAACAGAAGAGAGAGATGAGCTAGACAGCTGCAATCGGTCTTGGGGAAAAATACCAATGTCTTGGGGACACAATACCAGCACCCTCCTCCAACTCTCTGCTCCCCCATGGGCGGTACGACTCCTTCTTTCTGCTGGAATCCATGAATTCTCATTCCGGGGCTGCGCACTCTGTCCATTAACACTCATATTTGGGTGAAGAAGTACAAAGAGGCACCCAAGAGATTTATCTGGGGTTCACAGGAATTGTTCCCCACCCTCACTGTAGAATAACCCTACTCCTGCTTAATAGAGTCTGTTTCCTACTGAGGTAGTGACACTTCTTCATGCCTGCTAGGCCCTGAGCACTGGAGGACAAGGGGCCCTAGTGGCAGCTATAACTAATATTTCTTTTTTTCTTTTTTTTAATTTGAAAGAGAATAAAACAAAAGGGGGCAGTACAGAGCAGATCAGAACAGGACAACAA
>PVJX010018317.1:26676-36851 GCA_004027295.1 Dolichotis patagonum
CAACTGGACATCAACAGTAGCTAACACCATATCTCTTACTCTGCTATAGTTGAGCATAGTTTCAAATACAATAATATCAAACATAACACAATAGTATAAAGCCATGCATAGAGTGAAAGAATTACAGGGCTTTCTGAACCGAATAACAGAAAATGATCAATGGGTACTATAATATCTCATTTTCGATAAAAAAAAAATTAGTTTGAACTATCATACATATTCAAATTCCAATAAGACACAATGTGATAGATAGAACCAATGGTAGTAGAACAAAAAAAAGCATGGTAGTACTTCTAAGACGGATGATATTAAATCAGCAATAGCTGTCATAATGTTTTCTTCATATAACTAATATTTCAACAGGACTCTTCCCATGCCTTCCAGAGATAATGCATCCCATACTGCGTTCCGGAACATACTGCTCCACAGAACCCAGAGTTGCAAGGATGGGAAGCACCAGATCTCCCAGCTATTCACTAGGTGTGATGGAAAGTGGGACCTTCCTTTTTCTACCTCTTGTTTCTAGGGTTTGTAAAAACTTCCTATTAAAGATCCAGCACCATATGAAATCTTAGATCCAATGTGCAAAGTGTACATGTGCCTGCTAGGCCCTGAGCACTTCACATGTACAATGTACATGTGAAGGTCAGTGTTCCATTCTTGCGGAGCATTGCACTCAGCAATGGTTTTATGGGACAGCATATAGATACAATTGGTGCAGCCTTTGTCCATGGGCCACTTACTGACTTTTTATTACCACTATAACAAATTAACACAAACTTAAAGTCTTAAAACAGTTATTATTTTGTAGGCCTAAAAGTTAGAAATCTGCAGGTTCTCTGGGCTGTGTTTCTTTGGGGAAGAATCCTTGCTTTTTCCAGCTTCTAGGGACTGCCTGCATTATTTGCCTCATGATTCCTTCCTGTCTTCAAAGCTGGTAACATAACACCTTGAAAGTGCGCTCATGGGCTCTCTCTCTCTCTCTCTCTGTCTCTCTCCCTCCTTCCTTCCCTCCCTCTCACTTGCTTTTTCTTTCTCTCCTTCCCTCCCTCTTTCCCTCTCTCCCTTTTTGTTATTACAGTCATGTGACTTGCTTTATAAGAATGTCTGTAATTATATGGGCCCACCGGATAGTCCTAACTGATCTTCCCATCTTGAAATCCTTAATTACAAAGCTTCTTTGCTAAATAAGGTAACATAGTCAAATATTCCAGAAAATATTTGGGGATCCAGTTTGCAGCTTACCATGGCTCACTGCTGCTTCCCTATTATGATGAAGCAGTGGTTCTCAGCCAAACACAGTCTTGTTCTTCAGGGGATATTTGAGAATGTCTGGAGGCTTTTTCAATTGTCACAATTGAAGAGGATGATCTTGACATCTCAGGGATCAAGGACACATGTGTTAAACATTCGCTGATGTACAGAACAGAGCTCCCACAATGAAGAATTATCAGGCAGAGGTGTCAGTGGTGGTGAGGCTGAGAAACACTGCTATAAATTGATTCTCTTGGATACTAAGAAAAAAGAATCAGATTGATGCATATTGTAGTTTTTAACATCAATGTGAGATGTGTCTTTATAGTACCATCTTTAGAGTCCTAAGAAAAATTGAAAGTAGTCTTAGATTCTATCCCCAGCCAAGCTATTGAGAGAGACAGACAGACAGAAAGACAGACAAATATCCCACCGGATCCTGAAGGTCTCTTTCTCACAACTTTCCTGCAGGGTTTGGGCTTGCTCAACCAGCCCCTGAATTAGGGACTCTTACTATGCTACTCTGCACATTCACATGGGCTTCCAGATTCTCAGAGGAACGTCAGAGGTTTTCCCAGCCCACTGTAGTCTACATCTGTCCCCCTAGGTATTCCTTTTACATTTTTGGCTGGCCTCACTCTTTCTTGCCCCAACTGGTGTCAGTGCATGTAACACTGCAGTATTGGCCTTCTGTGATTGATGCTGATTCTGATTGACTATTATCAGCATGCCCTGGGAATAAGAGCATTCTACAGAATTCCAAATCAGGTCACAGAGTGGCGAGATCTTGGGGCTTGCTTTCTCTCTCTCTGTTTTTCTTTCTGCCTTTGACTCTTTCTTGCTTGCTTGCTTGCTTTCATTTTTTCTTTCTTTATTTCTTTCTCAGGTTTCCAAGGCAGAGGGAGACAGAGAGAGATGGGGCAGGAATATTTTGAAAGCTGAAAACACTCATAAAGTCACCTTTTCCCCTCATAATTCATTTGGAAACATTTGAAATGATATTCAGAAAGAGCACAAGTACAGAGTTCAGATAATTAAAGGTGTTACAAGTAAGACAGTGTGGAATATGAGCCAAGGTGTGTAAAAAAAGTTAGAGAAAGTAAATAAAATGAACTCATTAGACCTTGATACACACAGAATCCTCACTCAAGAGGACAATATAAATTCAGGAGACACCAGCTTAGAGATGTAAATATTTAAAGGCACATAAATATTGCTTAAAGTTATGTCAAAGAGCCACTAGAGGAATAACAACAGAACCATCACTGAAGACAGATCACTTTATGCCTACTGTATGATTAGAATTTTTAAACTTGTGAATGTATTACTCAAATAATAAAACTAAAGTAGATTAAAAATATCTATTTAAAAAATTCTCAGTCTCTGTGATTTTGAATGTACAGCTAATGTTTACAAATCAGGATTATGTAACATGTTGTCAACAACAAAACTACCACATAAGTTATCTACAAATTCCAGTCTTACTGAAAGGTAATCTAGAAATATGAAAAATGTTGGGAAATAATGCCTAGTAAAGATGTGTGTACCTTTATAAAATTATTCCTTTTTGAGAAAAAATACTTGGAAGGGAGTTGATACAGTGACAACAGTGCTTTTTGTTGAAGTAATAGGGCTATAGGTAATGCATGATAAATATTTTTCCTTTTAACCATTACCCCAAGTTCTATCCGCAATGTTACTTCTATGATTAAAAAGCAGTTTCCCTTGAAAAGGATAGGAATGACTCTTTTTAGATTGTTCAAGTCAAACAGCCTGCTATTTGTTTGGAGGAAGGCCCTCTGTCTCTTCGTAAACAGGAGATTGCAAAATTACTACCTTCAGGCTGAAACAGAAAGCTATCAGCAAACAACATCTGTGACTTGCTTGCTTTTCCTCTTTCTTCCTCCCTGCTGTTTCATCCTTTATTCCTTTCCACTCGGCTTCCTTCCTTGTCTTTCTCAATGAATGGAAAACTAAATTCAGGGCTTGTGTATGGTGGGAATGGGAGTTGGGAGTTCTCTATCGGTGATTTTCTGTTGTGTGAGTCAAGACACAGCAAACTAGAACATTACCTGGTTAAGCCAGGTCAGCGGGTTTTAGTAAGAAGCACAGTCAATGCTAGCCCCTAAGAGACAGTTCAAGAGATCTTGACCCAAATTAGTCTGAAGTTTGGCGATCTTCAGGGATAGATTTGAGCTTAGCAACAAGATACGGAATCTCAGACCCTACTCATCTGAGGCCCCATACAAGCTTTGCTCCACACAATTTCAGACTTACATGGAGGAGAAAAATAAACTCACATTCGGGTTGTGGACAGCGCATCCTAATCACACAGGGCAGGGCAGTGGGAGATGTTTAACAGCACAGCTTCAGGGTAGTGATCTGCACATTGTCAAAATGGTTTTTAGCTCAGATACCAAAAATGGAAGAGTGGTTATAAGATTAATCAAATAGCAGCGGAGATTTTTCCCTGTGACCATAGATGGAGAGAAAACAATGCTTGTGGATGTATTGGGACTATGGATGTGTTCCCTGGCAGAATGTCTAGGAGGGATGCAAGGCCTCTCTTAAAGTTAGCACTGAAGGGATTAAAAAGAATGTGGAGTCTGTGTATGTTTTGCATTAGTGGGAACCTGAAGCAAAAATGCGTGATCTCAAACCCTTCCAGCCTGGGATGGATGCAACAAGGACACACAGATGCTTACAGCAGAGTTTGCATAGTAATGGGAAACAGAAGCTTACACTGAACCCTAACCTGTCTGCTTCAGGCTGATTTTTACTTCTTCTCAATAAGGAGATTGGAGTTTGTATGGGCATACCACTAGGTGTCATTCACAAATTTTGTGTGCCTGTGTATGAGAAGATGCATGTAACCCTTACTCCTAAGTATGGTTTAGGCAATCTCAACTAATCATTTTGTCTCCATGAAGTTTCAAGTTCTCCCTTCTGTCCATTGGAAGAACTCAGAATGAGTCAAAATATTCAAGCAACTTTCCTTAAAGATTCTCTCATACAAGGAAAATTACTGCTTATAAGGTTTCTGTATTCTGTTAAATCAAAGGGATTAGACCTTGTTAAATTTTTAGGAAAAAACACACTACCAAAATTAGTAAGATTTCAGAAGGCACACATCAGATAAATCCATGAGCCTACCCATTTGTTTGTTTCTTTATATCTTGACCCCAAATATTTAGCTTGATTTAGTCCTGGATGATATGATGGAGGAGCAACTGACAGAATAAGTTTAGGTGATGCCTAAGGCTAATTCAACTATTAAAATTCCAAATATATCACAGATACCTAAGAAAGCCAAATTTAGTAAAAGTTGGGAGCACTCCTCTCAGCACTCTTAACTTTCCTCAGAAAGTCAGCATAGACTTATACGGCTGGGTTTGCAAAGCTGATGAGCGAGAAAGACTGCTGGGTATGAGGAAGAGGCTATGGAGAATGTTCTGGACCCTTCTGTGGATTTCTAGGTAAATACTGAGAATTATATAAAAGAAATCCAGGAAGTCTTGGACAAGAGAGTTTATTAACTGATTAGCAGTTCTTATTAAGTTTATATAATTTTATGGATTTTGATTTTATTTAGTTTTGGAAAAACATCATTCTATCTGAAAAATTTTCTTGCTACCTGACAGTTATTTACTAACTGTGAGACCATCCCAGAGATACTGAATTGATATCTGGAGGAGACAGGCTAGGGGGTGTAGGGAAATACATGTCTTAAGAGCTGAACTCAAATCAACCCTGCTGTGTTGATTACATTTTTCTCATTGCTGAGACAAAATACTTGATGTTCAAAATGAAAGAAAGAAAGGTCTATTTAGCTTACAGTTTTTGGAGGTTTCAGTCCACACTAAGCTTGCTCCCAGTCAGGGTGGCATGGCTGAGGGGCAGCCCTCATGGCAGCCTAGGGGAGAGACTAGGAGTCAGGTCGATGGTACACAAAATGCCTGGAAATGGCTCCAACCAAATGAAAAATGAGACTGTGTGAAAAAGGTAAAAGGAGGGAAGCAAGCTCTTTCCCTCCCTTATATTGTATGCCAGCTACCCATCCCTGGGCAGGTGCAGCATTCATATCACCAATCCCAGCACTAGACAATGAACCAATCACAAACTCTAGATTCAGCCATCTTTGAAAGGCCCACCCCCCCATGACCGCATGAGGCCTCAGGGGGACATCCAAACACAGCTATAACACTTGCCAAGTAATATTCACACAGTGGATAACAACACTATTCGGGCAGGAAAAGACATAGGCAGCTACCATATTGTCAAAGTAATGCTTGTCCAAGGATGCTTCATAGGATGTCTGGAAAATAATCCAATTGGTCAGGTTGTGCATAAAGCTTTTGGGCCAGAGTAGTAGAATTGTGTCTTGATGTTCAGAACCAAGAGGTACACAAAAAGGTCTGGTAGTCTACAGGACCAATTTCATCACCTTTACTCCCCAAGCAGAGTAGTTCACGCATAGTCTCATCCCTCATCTGGTTGGAGCCATTTCCAGGCGTTTTGTGTACCATCGACCTGACTCCTCCCAAATTAATTGCCAAAAGAGAGTTATATTAATCAGTTTTCCATCACTGTGACAAAATATCAGAGAATAATAACTTAAAGGTTGAAGGATTTATTTTAGCTCATGATTGGGATTCCAGACTCTGGGTCAGATATCCCCTTTGCTTTTAGGACCAAGATGAGGTAGAACATCATGACAGATAGACATGGTTCATTAAAGTAGCTCATCTCATGGCATCAGGGGAACAGAATGAGAGAGAAAGAGCTGAAGGATCTGGGAACAAAATATATGCTTCCAAGACATACTTCTAGTACCCATTTCTTCCAAATGGCCCCACCTCCTGGTAACCCATTCAGCTACGAACTTAACAATGGATTAGTCCTCATGACCCCATCACCTCTCCATAGTACCACACATAAGGCTTCCCATGAAGCTTTGAGGGCACTTCATAGTTAAACAATAACAGTGTTATTTTCACAGCCTCTGTCCTTGCGTCTTCTGTTTGTGTAGTTCAATTAGGATAAGCACTTGAAATTATGGAGAGGAAAAAGCTTGAATTATTTGAGATTTCCTGAGTGACATTTGGTTCTTGGAGAATTCACTGTCTATGTTAATTATCTTTTCATTGCTAGGACGAATTGTCTGACATGTACAATGTAAAGGAGAAAACAGTTTATTTTACCTATAGCGCCTGAGGTTTCAGCCCATGGTTGGCTGGCTCCAAGGCAGAAATGCTGTCACAGAGAAAAGCTGCTCACCTCATGGTGGACAAGGAGCAGAAAAGGAAAAGCCAGAGAGAAAGGTGATGGGAACCAGATAACCCTTTAAAGCCCCAGTGACCTACTTCTCCAAACAGGCTCTGTCTGCTATTCACATCACCTCCCAATCATGTCACTGAAATATGGTATTCGTGGTTTAATCCACTGATGAAGTTAGATCCCTCATTATCCAATCACCAATCCAATCAGCACAGTGAACCATTTTGAGAAACCGATAGATCCAAACCACAGCACTGTCTAAGAACAAGTACCTGTGGCGACTGAGAAACAGACATTCAACATGTCTGCAGTGACCAGTAGAAAGTTGCCCTGTGGACCTAACTCCCATTTCCAGCTCTGTCCACAGGTTCTTCTCCTCTTAGCCTGATTCTGTGAATTTTATGCCTCTGAGAAGTAATACAAGTGAGTCTCTCTTTTTTGGCAAAGTAACTTGACTTTGGGGTGGTGGTGGGGATACAAATTGCTGGCTGCCTCAGTGAGATGGCATTTTGCAGCCACACACATATCCTGATGCTTTTATGGACACAAATTATATTACTGTTTCCTGAAGGCACAAGAGAAAAATGGTCTTTCATGAATGTTCTGAGATCACTTCGTGCAGTAAATCTACATTAAGGCAGCGCAACAATTCAAGACTCCCTGACAGAGCTGTGCGCCAGGAAACAGTGAATGTGGGCAGGTTGCACCCACGAGTATGCAGAGAGAGGCATTCCAAATACTGGCCCTGCATTGTTAGAGGAGAAATCTTACCGAGAATGCTGGATTTAAATTACCTGTGGTATGTGTAGGTAAAGCACCTTAGTACAATAACGTCAGCGAGAAAAAAAGCAATTAGTCATGAAAAAGGCTCTCATCTAACTGGAAAGCAAAAGCCAATAAGCTGCAAAGCTAGAGTCAGCACCTGGGTTCACATCCTTCCCAAGGCATCTCAGAAGGTGAAAAGTTTGAATAAGTAAGAAAGAAGATAGCCGGGTTGAACTGAGCTGTTTCTCTCCTCTCAGTCAAGCAGATCGCCCTTTAGCCATTGACCGATACTGACCTGAGCATTGTCTTTTTGAAGTGCTGAGATGCCAGCAGTGGTCTGGGCAAGGCCACGGGTGATGAAGCTACTTGGCCACAGATACAAATGTGCCTCTGAGTGACTTGATGTTCCTCATTGTCTCCAATTGTCTCCAAAGTGCATTACTTGATGGGATGGTGGTATGTGCTTAGGCCCCCTAACTTCTGTAAGCCCGAGATTCATGTGGTTAAGTATCCACGGCTCCAGCCACCACTTTTGAAAGCTGCCTGGAAAAGCGGTGGCTCCTGATGTGACCTTTGTGGTAGTGGCTGAATGCTCAGGCCTGCAGTACTGGGAGGGCAGAGAGGAATTTTATCTGTCCTGTTGGGCCTTGTGTCTTTCTGTAGCCGCTGCAGTCTTTGAGCACATTTATTTGGTGCCTCCTTGTGTTCCTGGAATGTGTCAGTCGGCTGACAGGTTGGGCATTATTCAAAGCCCAAGCAAGCCAGTCAGTTCCAAATGTCCCTTTCTCCTGGTTGGAGAGAATCGTGGCTTCCTTACCTTGTTCTTTCTGCTTATTCACGGGGTGAACCCTGTGATAGGTGACAGGTGAGACCCACAAGGGCTTCCCTGAGAGCAGGCAGGCAAAGGACTCAATCTGGTCAGCTCCTGGCCTCACACTTTGACTGAGGACAAGGCCCAAATTGCCAGCTAACTGATAACCTCTGGGGAGTATGAGGAGGCCTGTAAATAAATCTCAAAAGCTTCTGGAGCCACAGAGAGGTCTGACCCAGCACCCACCATCTTGTGTCTTATGAAGTGTAATGGAGAAGGACAGATAATAACCGTAGAGCAGTTACCTATGAGTAACTTTCAGTGGCAGAGACAAGAGCCAACTCCTAGTCCTCTAGCTGGCCTTCTTTCTAGAGCACCAAGACTGTGGTAATGACAGAGAAATACAAATGGCATGTAGAAAGACCACAGCTCTACACAGTTCCTTATTTATCACACCAGTGTCTCATGGGCTGTAAAGGGAAGTGTTCAGACCTGTGGCCTATGCTCTCCCCACTCACTTCTCCATGGCTAAATGCTGCTTCTTCAGTACCTGGTTATTTCATAAGTTGGGCAACCATACTAGTCTTAAATTTCAAGCTGGAAGATTTGCTGAATATAGAGCAATCCTTGAATAATAATGTTGAAAGACAGTAACTTAGTCTTTCAAATTTTGAACCTGTGCTAGAATTTCAGAACAGATGGGGAATTTTAAAGAGAGAAGACTGGACTCACAAATGAAATTTTCGAGAAGTGGCATCAGCCAGAACAGCCCATTGCTCCCTGCTGGAGAAGACAGCAAGAAGTGAACTGGGTTTTGTTCTCCATCAAACAATAGGATTGTAAAGGGGACCATTCGTTCTGGAAGAAGCCAAAGACAAGAACAAGCTGATGCATTCAGCAGAGGAAATTGGCTTTCATTCATCTTGAAACTGGTATTTTTAACTCAGGGCTTTGTTCAGATTTATTCAGGAAACCCACATAGATACTTGAGCCCAGAATGTAGTGGTAATTACATGAGGAGGACAGTAATGTACAGAAAGATGGGGAGCCCAGTGAAGAGAATAATTTCCTAGTTAACCCATGGTCTTGTCTAAGAGTGCTCTGCAGAACCCAGGAGGGAGAGTGGAGACAGGGTCAGAGGGAAAGGAAAGGAGGAAGGAGGGAGGGAGGACAGCTAGTCGGAATATGAGCCAGGAGAGGGAGGCACTTTTGGAAAAACAGATAATGTTAGATCTGGAAAAAAAAAAAGTCAGATGGGAAGGAGACTAGAAAAGACCACAACTCTGCCGGATGCCAGGCATTGTGCCACGGAGGTTGGGTCCTGTTGTGGGATAAATATCTTTAAAACATTGCCGAACACTTCCCTGTTGTTCTTGTATTTCCTGTCACATCTGTCCCTTCCCCCATTCAGACAGGACCTGGACCACTTGAGTCTTTGTCTCTGAGGAAGGTTACTAGGGCAGAAACAGGGAGGAAAATGTAAAATGTGTAAGTTTCAAAAGCTGGGACCCTGGAGGCAATCAGGAAATAAAACAAAAACAAAACATGTGAAGAGTAAGTGCAATGCCTCCCGACATTGAGTAGAGTAATGAAAGAGTAAAAGAAGTGGCCAGGAGAGCGCCCTGAACTACCTCCCTCCTCTATTCCAGTCCACCATAGCAGAAATCCACGTAGACCAGAAACATTGGAGAACATGGAGTCCCTTGCCCCAAAAGCAGCAGTAAGACCTGGCTGGGCAACAAGCCAGGGTCCAGGGAGGAAGCAGACTTAGAGCAACACAGAGGCACAGTATGCAGATGACTGGACCCACAAGTCCCTTTTCCCATGGGAAAGAGGGAGCACCATGGCATTTCCGGCACAGCCGTATGCAGCGTGGCTCACTGAACACCACCACTGAGCATCTGAACCCCAAGGTCACCCATCTCCCCACAAATGCCCTGGTTCACCCTCTGAAGTTGCATACATTGTTTCTACCAGCTGCCAACATAAGGGCTGGAAATAAATTTTGTGGAGTAAATTTAATACTTGCTACCATATATTATTTAATCCTAACACTGTCACTTAGAAA
>PVJX010018318.1:0-36732 GCA_004027295.1 Dolichotis patagonum
TAAATGAGAAACCTTTTGAAAATGTTAGAAGCATTCTTCAAACACAGGGCAGGTTTCCCTGCTGTGTGGGTCTCAGAGGACACGGTGGGGGCTCTTCGGGCTGAGGCAGTGAAGCCAGCAGCTTCTTCCCCTGATGTACCTGTGGGTTCTGTCCTCCAGGGCTGCCCCGCAGGAGACCCGGAGCAGATGGAGGCCTACTTAGAAGGGCTGCTTGAAGGCAACAAACTCCTTTTCCAGAACACTGCACAGTGACTGCAGAGGCGGGGCACAGGCTCCCTCTAGAAAACAGTGGAAGAACCCCTTAAAATTAAATCTTAGGGAAGCCGTTCTCCTTTTAAAATGCCAATACTAACATCAGAAGATTTTTCTCAAAATCCTTTTGTCATTGCTATAGTAAAATTTGCCAGGTTAATTCTAAAAAAAAATGTACACTTTAGATATGGTAACATTTAAAATTTACAATTTGTTTTCTAGCTATTCTAAAACTTTCAATAATTACTTTATTTTCCTATTTCTAACTATTCTTGTTCTCTCAGAAATAATTTCTAAAATTTTCTAATTTCCATATGTGTTACTAAGACAAATACAAATGTCACTTCAGTTTAAATTTTGCTTTAACTTAAATAATTTTTAAAACTTGAAGATAGTGCTTTTCAAAATCAATGTACAAAGAACTAGAAAGTCAGTTCCTTTTGAAATGTATGTTGAAAAGGAAAACAGTATGTTCTTTCTTTACTATAGTTTTATAATCAATAAAACAGAAAGTGTAAGGACCTGGGTATAACTGCAGCACACCTGTAATTCCAGCACCTTGAAGACTGAGGCAGCAACACTGCCTCAGTCTAGCCCATCCTGCGTTACATAGTGAGTTCAAGGCTAACCTAAACTACATAGTGAGAGCCTGTCTAAAAGCAAGAAAAAGAAAGAAAATATTAATCCTTCAAAAACATTGTGATATAGCTGATATGTTAATTCTATTGTTAAAGAAAAATCTCTTAAACATAATACATATTTGTATTATAACTATATTTTAATATTTATACCTGTGTGAGAAATCATTTTATACTTTCCTTAATAACTGATTGTTTTCTTTGGAAATGTTTGCAACCTTGAACTAAAACACTAAAACATTTAATAATCAGTGAAATTGTGTAATTTTGTGATATGTAGATGTTTAATAAATATGCTATTTTTAAAAAGCTTTGTTTCCATCTTTTTCCTTCTTTTCTCATTTTTGTTTTTCTTTTTCCTTCATTTGTTCCTCTCTCACACTCCCTAGTTCACATTCTCATTTGAACATTTTCTTCCTACTTCACAGACGGGTTGGAGGGAGGCTAGGTGAATGGGAAAAAAAAAGTTGTATCATGTACAGATACGGCTTCCCTATGATGAATCTGATTATTATGTATGCCTAAAAGTTACCAATAAAGTTAATTAATTAGAGGCTGGGTATATAGCTCAGTGGCATAAGCACCTTCCTGGCAAGTGCAAGGTCTTGAGTTCAATTCCAACTACAAAAAATAAATCCATAAATAATGTTAGTTAGTTAAATATGTTAAGTAAATTTTTTTCATTTTGTATTTTTATTAGTATGTGTTTGTAATAATTATTCCATGCATGGTGGGAAGGTGGTCCATGTACACAACACATCTTAATTCTTTATATTTTGCCTTCTTTCCCTTCATCTCTCGGTCTATTCCTATTTGCGAGAGACCTGTCTCCCTGTGAGCAGGATACAGTGCAAAGTTTGTGTCTAGCTTTTTACTCAGTCTTCCCAAGAGACATGCTTTTACCTGCTTGCTCACTGAAATTCTACTTTGGTATATCTTACCAATTACTTGTGACTCCACCTCTAAACAAGCTATATAAAACCATGCTGACTATTTTATAATTGAAGATATGGATGTAAGGGCATTCAAAAAATGCTGCTGAGATTTTTTCTATTCAAAATATCATCAAGATTGTCTCATGTCAGGAGCAGTGTATGTAGCCATATATCTGAGAGGTAAGGAGATAATGTCCCACTATCTTTAACTGCCATTTATTATTCCATGCTGTGAAAATGTCAGTTTACTTAACCACTCCCTTATCAATGGACATTTAGATATTTTTGTCCTTTCAGATTGACATGCACATTAACAGTGAATATCTTTGTAAGTGTGTTTCTTTTATACATGAACAGTCGTATCTTGTTAATTAAATCCCAGCAAGTGAATTACTGGATCAAAGGATGTATGCATTTCATTATTAATATTGCCTAGTAGCACAGAGTAAGCATTTTGTTAATATATACACACCTGTGCCTTCACCTGTCCAGTGGGATCTCAGAGCCTTACCTTGCTGATCAAATTGGTAAAACATGAAATACCCTTGCAGTGTTTGTTCATGGCTATGGGAAGGAACCCAGAGTTCCATGCATTTAGTCAAGTGCTTCTTCACTGAGCTACTTTTTTTTTTTTTTTTTTTTTGTGAGACAAGTTCTTACTAAGTTGCTCAGGTTGGATTCACACTTGTGATCCTCCTGCCTCAGCCTCATGAGGATCTGAGATTACCTGTGTATGCCACCATGTCTGGCGACTCTTGTACTTTTAATGCACATTTACTTACAACTGATTGAGCATCTTTTCAGGTCTCAGTGTCATTTGCATCTTTAAATTTTGCCTTTGTACATTTTTTTATTTGGTGCAAGATATATTTCTTATTATTTACGAGAACTAGTTTCAAAGTTTACATTTTTATATTACATGTATTACAAATTTCTTATAATTTTTAAATGTTTTATGGTGTTTTGAATCATGCAGGATTTTTTCGATTTTTGGTTTAATATCCTTTGCTTGTGCTTTCTATAATCACATAGAAGGTTTTTCCACACTAAATTATAAAATAATTCTAGTTTCTTGTAATAATTTTAATTATTGTATCATTAAAACTTTGAGTCATTTAGAATTTATTTTGTTATCAGAATTTAGAAATCTCACTTTACATATATGCATGTGTGTGTACATATAAATACATGTGTGTTTCCACAGAGCCACTGCAAGTCTCAGAATTATTCATTGAATAACCAGTCCTTTCCCCACTGGTCTACAATGTCAAACTTTTGTATGTTTAGTTCCTCTCTGGAATTGAAGTTCTGTAAAAAAAAATTCTTTCTTTTTTTCAATTATTTTTCCATATTCTAATGCCAGAATCATGTTGTTTTAGCAAGTCTAGTTATAATGTTACCTTTCTACATTTTCTTGTATAAATATAGTTGTTTAGTTTTCATTGAAATTAGAGTTGACTTTTTCAGTCATACCCACTTCTCTAAATTTTATTTGTATTTTCTTGGATTTATGGTTTAGCATACAGTAATATATAGGGAATTATCTTTTTTGTAAATGTTTTTGCAATCAGGTCTTTCTAAACTCAAAACCAAGTTGTGTTCAAGGCTTGGTACCTTAAAGTACCATTTTTCTTCAAGTATCTTTCACATGTTTTTCTGTATTTATTGTAAGTAGTATGATTCATTGTTTTGTCTATCATAAATGAAGATATTTACCCAGTCTTTGGGTTTGCTTCCCACAAGGGACATTCTTGCCTCTTGAAAACTCACTGGGAAGGCTGTTATGAAGAGGAAGAGAGGGGAGAGGAAGGAGGAAGAAGAGGATGGGGGGACGATAAAAGCATGTTACATCTATGGACAAATATAAAAACAAAAACCACTGTTTTGCATAACTGATATGCACTAATGAAAAACCTTCATTAATTTCTTCTGCCATCATCAGTGTCTATTTCTCCTTTAGTGTAAAAATTTGTAATTGATCGTAGTTCAGGAACAAGGCATGAATGTCCACTCTGACCACTGTTATTTAATATCATTCATAAAACTGTAGCTGTGGCAGTTAGGCAACAGAGAAAAAGGGATACACTTAAAAGAGGAAAAATGTCAAATTATCTTTATTTCTAGACGATATGATCCTTTATTTAGCAGACCCTAAAGACTCTACCAAAAGACTTTCAGAACTCATAAATGAATTCAGCAATGTAGCAGGATATGAAATCAACACTAACCAATCAATAGCTTTAATATACACCAATAATGTAGTAACCGAGAAATCAGGAAAACAATGTCATTCACATTAGCTTAAAAAATACTTAGGGATCAGTCTAAACAAAGAGGTGAAAGACTTTCACATGGAAAGTTTTGGAACACTAAAGAAACTGGAGAATAATACTCTAGAAGATAGAAAACCCTCCTGTGTTCTTGGATTGACAGAATTTTGTCTAAGTGGTCATATTGCCCAAAGAAATCCACAGGTTCAATATATCCTCATCAAAAATACCAATGGCTTTCTTCACAGAACTAGAAAAACTATACTAAATTTATATGGAAACATAAAAGATCTAAAAATAGTTAAAATGACCCCAAGCAAACAGCACAGCTATAGCAATCATAGTATCTGATTTCAAATTATTCTACAAAGCCATAGTAACAAAAGCAGCATGGTATTGGTATAAACATAGACTCAGACTAATGGAATGGAACAGAGGACATAAGAACAAATCCACACCCACTACAACTATCTGATTCTGGACAAAAGAATCAGGTTGGAGAAAACTCAATCTCTTAACAAGTGGTACTGAGAACACTGTATATCTACTTGTAAAACATTGAAACTAAATCCCTCTCTTCCTGTACAAATATCAATTTAAAATGAATCAAAGATCTAGGTACAAAGCCTGAAACTTTAAAATCACTAAAACAAAACATAAAGGAAATTACTTGAATTCCTTTACTAGGCATGGGGAAAAAGAGTTCTTGAGTAAGGCTCCAATAGCACAGGAAGTAATGAGAAGAATCAAGTGGGACTATATCAAATTAGAAAGTTTCTGCACAACAAAGGAAACAACTCCCAGAAAGAAGAGGCAGCCTACAGAATGGGAGATAATCCTGACCAGTTATTATTCTGACATATATAAACAATTTAGGGAAAGAACACCAATCACATACATAGCCTAATCAAAAAATGGACAAAATCTGAGCATACACTTCTCAAAAAGAGGAGTGCAAATAGGCAATAAAAGAGATAATCAAAATATACAGTAAAGGATTAAAATGTTATTACAGTAAAAGACATTTCCATTGCTCCCCCCCAGAATATTCCTCTTTGCTTTGAACACACCCCACTGTTCTTGCCACTGTCTGAAGCAGTTCTGGGAGTGCTATTTTGTCAGTGTCTTTACAAAGTGTGATTAAAAATACAGCGAATGATGCTGAGAGTCATCCAATGGAAAAGCAGCCCCACAGAAACACTGCAGTGTGCCCTCGTTCACCTTGACCACCAGAGCTGGCACCATGTGACTTTTGGCCTTTCCCCAAAGTCAAAATGACCATAAAAGTAAATATTCTGAATTAATTCAGGACATCCTGGAAGCCATGACAGCACAACAAAAGACACTTATGAAAGAGGACTTCCAGACCTGCTTCAGAAAGTGATGAAACCAATGGACATAGTGTGCTCTAAGTGAGAGGAAGTATTTTGAAAGAGATTAATGATGCTGTATTTTTTGCTGTAATCGTTTTACAAATTGAAATATTTTTTAATCGCTTCTTGTAAGCATCTGAAAAAAATATTCAGCAACTTTAGCCATTAAAGAAATGCAAATCAAAAGTACACTGAGATTCCATCCCAACCAAGTCATAACGAATATCATCAAGAATACAAAAAAAATTAATGTACTGTGGATGAGATAGAGGGAAAGGCACCCTTCTACACTGCCTGTAGGAATGTACATAAAGTAGCCCAGCCACTATGCAACTCAAAATGGAATTTCCTAAAAAAAGTAAACATCAAAATAGAGTTACCATTTGTTCCTGTTATGCCACCTTTTTGTATATACCCACAGCACTTAAAGTCAGCATCCTATAGGTATACTTTCATATTCATATTTATCCATTCATATGCATATTTATTATGACACAATTCACAATATTCAAGATATGGAACCAGCTTATATATCCATCAAGAGATGAATAAAGAAATTATGATATATGCATTCATTTATTATGCAGCCATAATGAAGAATGAAGTTCTGTCATTTGCAGGAAGATAGATGGCTCTGGAGACCATATTCTGAGCAAAATAAGCAAGTCTCAGAAAGACAAATATTGCATGTTCTGTTTCCTATGTAGAATCTAACACATTGATGAGATTCTAGAAGGGAGATTATTAGACAAGAGGAAGGGAATAAGAGAAAGGTAAAGGTTTAAGTGCAGGTAATGGGGGATGGATATGAGCAAAGTATATTATATGTGTGAAACCTCCCTCCAAACAGAAAACTAGCTGGGGGCAGGGCAAGGGGGTGATGGGAGGATAAAAACAATCATCGTATGTTATGTGCAGATCTAAACCTGCCAAAAGGAACCCATTAATCTTTATAAACCTAAAAAAGAGTGAAAAAAAAGGTAATGGTGGTAAGAAATTTGTCTTCTGAACACCCTCTGTTAAATATTTAGAAATATCCAGAGAAGGGCTTCCCAGGAGGATGCTAACAGGATATTCCTCATAGCTCCTGAGTGAATCGTCTGCACAGCTGAGTAGTCACTGTCTCCCCATCTTTTTTTTATTCTGCCTATGAAATCTCATTCACTCTCATGGCATCAAGGAATGCTTCCAAATGGACAAATTCCAAATTACAGTGATCTTATTATATACTCATCATTTAATACTAATTGTGAAGTAAAAGTGTTCTATTGAAAGTCTACTCTGGTGTGTTTGAAGCAAAATCACATTTACCTTTACCACCCCCACTTCCTGTTAGGACAGTTCACTGAGGCCTTGATGCCTCTGCTTCTTAGGGAGCCTTGCATGTTAGTCAAGACTAAGGCTGCTATGAACTGAGTTCAACTGCACATTGGAGAAAGAATGGAGTGAGGATCGGAAAGGGGAACCAGAGCTGAGTATGAAGAGAACTATAATTCCTTCTGGTGGGTTCTTGTTCTAAGAGTGGTTAATAGCTTGATGCTTGCAGGTCACTTAAGGTAATTCTTTTCCACTATAGGAGCTTGGATACTTTCTTAGGTTGCTTGGTTGACTATTTCTCATGCCCATTTGCAACTGAAACTTGGCTAGGACAAGATTAGTTTGGGAACTGGAGTGGGATAGAGCTAGGAAGCAGAGGTTATATGTTGCTATAGACTTGAGAAACAGAAAAAATGAGCAGAGAGAGAATTTTTAAGCAAGAAACAAAAAGCTAGAAGATAGCCCAGGACACTTGTTTGTCTTCAAACTTGACTTTACTGACTACTATATCTGCAACTCCACATTTGTACTTACCAGATTATTTACTTCCTGCTAGTTATTTTCCACTTTTATATGTAGGTTTCCTCTTAACATAATAATATTCCAAAATGTGTAATTTTTCTGTGTAAAAACTATTCTTTATGTTGACAGTATTCAAAGTTTATGTTGAAAGACAGTATAGCTGGGGAGCTGAGACTTGAAAATTTAACATTTTAATAGAGCTAACAAGTGAAGGAACAAAGCCTAGAGCCATGATTCCTCAGTCTTAGTCTGAAACACTTTGTTAGATTCTCAAATCCTGGTTTCCCCATCTTCCCTTTCATGTTTGAAAAGATCCTTCTCCTATGCCCATCATGCTGCACCATATTGTAGGCATCATGGGTGGCCAAAACACAAAGATTCCACTCATGAAATACTGCTTCAGCCCTTCTCTGAAAGCAATACCTCGGGTTGGCTGTAAACACAGTACCATCAGTCATTTCCAGGTAAACTCAGTGTTAAAGCTGTACTGATGAGTTCATCTCACTGGTTTTCTCTTCGTACGTAGTTTGTAGCTGTCAGAAGTTTAGAGTAGCTTTCTAAGAGCATTTGTTAACTTCAAGTGTAGTGAAGAAGGATGACACCTAGAGAAAGTTCACATGAAAACAACTTAAGAAAAAGGCTGAGGGAGAAAAAAGGCGGTGAACTAGAGATGATGAGCATATACAGTGAATCTATAGCAGGTGGACAGACAGCAATTTGTGTTTTGGAGACCTAGGCACAGTGCAGAGCATCTATCTTAGAGCATCCATCCTCCTACGTGGACTCTTTTGGGTCCTTAAGGTCTGAATGAAAGACCAGTCATCTGACAAAGTTCATAACACCTTTAAGAGGAACAAGACACGATGTTTTGCTTTACACTTGGCTGTGATTCCACATTTCTCCTTTTATTTTTCTTCCTATAAACGAGGCTTAGGTGAAGTGTGTGGATCGCTCTGAACACAGAAATCTTCGGATAACCCGCAGCTTTTAGGCAAGTCTACCCTTTAAGCATAGTTACCACCTATGCATGAAAATAATTGGTAACTTACCTCTCCATCTTTGGAAATGTTCTGCATATGGGGGTTACTTTAAAACCAAATTAAATCTCAGCATGGAATTCTAATGCTATCGTTTAAATCTAATTAAGTGCAGATTGATTTACAAAGACTGTTTTCAAAGTATTTAATGCACTGCTGACATTTTATAGAAAAGCAAATTACAGGAATCTGCTTTTATAAATGTGACTGTATCAAAGAAGGCAGATAAAAATCAATACAAATTAGCCAACATGTTGCTTTCAGTTAAACAAAAAGTTAAAATGTTTTCTATTACTTTGTTTTCTTTATCTGGCCAATTTAGTTTGGGGAAAATTTTACAAATTACATTTTAAATTCAGATACATTTTCATATCTAAACTATTATCTAATTTACTCATTCCTGAGAAGCTGCAAAATATTTATTTTCTTTTCTTAACAAACATACAATTGTGAGAAGTGGGGAAAAAATGAAATGTCATTTTAAAAAGTTAAGGAAATGCAATGACCATCTGAAATGAGCTCATATTCTTCCTGCTTTTAATTGCATGTTATTTTTCCTGTAAATTTGTTATAATTCAAAGCGTACACATACTGTTAGAGTGTTCTGGCAAAATAGAGAAGTAAAAGTACAAAATGAACAGGTTTATTGAGTTGAGGACATGGAAAGGAGCACACAACCCATGGTGGCTGGGCTGTCTCCTTCAACCGGATACAGAGAGGCAGAGGGTTATATGACCTCTGATCAGAAGTTGCGCATGGGACGGATATTGATGGCATTTGAGGAACCGATTGGAATTCTTTGTACATACAAACAGGAAGGGGAGTTGCAATTAGGGCTGAAGAAGAAGCAGGAAGTGTTAAGCATTCCCGCTTTAACCTTCTGCCACATTAGACTAACGCCATAATTGTACAGTAATTTATACTAGGACAGGAACCTTTCAGATACCAGGAGGAAAGAAACTACAAATAGATGATTTTAGAAGACTGTGCCAGTGACAGTGGCAGGGAAAGCAGGGATAAGTGACTGAGTAAAATAAAAAACAAGTGTCCATTAAGACTGTGGAATTCAGCCCAAACTTTTGATGGGTTTTTCAAAGCCAAAAACCAAAACAAAAATAAAAACCAGGTGATTTAAAAGGAGCCAACAGGCAGGGACTAAGGGACATTAAACTTGTTCATAATTAAGAGCTATTTTAATCCTTGTGGCAATGTGAGGAACTGATTTCTTTCAGGATATTATTATTTTTTGTTCTCTGTTATCAAACATGAGTTAAATGTTGCCTGCTCAGCGTGGCAGCGTTTTTCTTCTTATAAATTTTAGCATAGATTAAAGGGAAAGACATGTGGCCTCCAAGGAGCATCAGTGGGAAAATGAGGCATATTCTACTTTTAGTCCCTGCCCTCAAATCCCTTCCACCCTAATTCCCATCTATCTGAGTGCGTCTGTCACCTCTCGTTCTTATTTCACTCTTCCAGAACCCTCTCCAGTCACTCCAGGCTTCATTCCTTGTGTTGCTCCTGCAGTCCCATGCACCTCTGTCCACTGCCCCGCTTCAGGGTGGAAGGCCACTGCTCTAGACAGCAGCCTCCCCGGCTCTCCTAGTGCTCCTGCGAGATTAGAAGATGAGCTCTCCTCCTTCAAAGTGTCGATGCTGTGGCCCATGCCAGCACTTCTCTTGTTACCCAGTGAATGCATTTATGCATACTGGAGCAGGAACATGTGAAAAGGAGGATTGAGAGAGGTACTACAGTCCAAATGAAGCCTGATCCTGAGAAAGCAGGGCAGTCATTGTGCAGACACATCCCGGGGCATGTGTGCCTTTGGTGTGACAGTCCACTCACTGTCCACTTCAGTGATATAAGGGAATGAAACTCCCAGCCTACTATGTCCATGAGTTCATGTTCTCTAAAATCGAACAATGAATTTTAGGAACAACGGAGGTTAAAAGTAGAATATATTTATTGAGAGAAAGAAAGCTTCTGTCTGAGAGAGACAGAAGGGGTCCCGAGTGGGTTGGCAAGGACTCTGTCTAATCCAGGCATTTTATAGGGTAAAATCATGAGGTGAGATGGGTTCAAGGTGGGGAAAACTGGGAACTCACAAGGCAGATAGGTATAAAGTGGGAAAGAACTATAGTTAGCCAATAAGATTAATTGTTCAGGTAAAATTGATTACGCTGGAGACCAATGGGGAAGTGAGTCATGTAGAAAGCAGCATTCTTAGAGAGCCATGACTCCTCCCTAGGGGGTTGGAATGGTGACTCCAGGCTTCCTCAGGGTTACAGGGAACTATTTAGAATATCAGTCCTTAGGATGTGGATGCATTTGTTTGATCTTTTATCTTGAGGCCTTGCCCATAGCAGGAGGTGTCTGACTCCCCCATACCTGCAAGGTATCTGGGCTTCTGCACTGGCTCCTTCGAGGACCTAGCCCTGTGTCACTGCCTATAATTTTTCCAGCTCAGCTGCCTTCAACAGCAGAACCAAGCATACCTATCTCAGGAGCCAAATTCCAACAGCTTGGAAGTTCTGTTGGTAATCATGACTTACCAGAGAATTTTTGTTTGCTTAGGAAGCAGGGGAGCCCAGGTAGTGACAATATATGCCAGAAAAGGTATGGGAATTTCAACATAAAATCAGGTTGTACAATGAGAAAACTAAGAACTCTTACTATCAAGTGATAGTAAGAAATGACATGTAATTATTCAAGGAAAACTAAAACTGCCATGATTAATTAGATGAATCAATAAAACTATCAACTGTCCAGAATCCCTGAGGATTTATAATTTCTATGGAGCTCTTCTATGGTTCTAAGTATTCTGTGGGCTATCATTCAAAATGCATTTCATGCTTCCCTGCCTCCTCAAAGTGCTTATAAATTATTTTCCTGATATACCAGAGGCATTTTTATGAATATTAATTGTTACCCTCTGCAGTATCACAAGTCACCCATGTTGTAAGTTTCTGGGACTAAGTTAACTAATCCTAAGAACACCAAAAAAGACATGTGCAAACCTAGGTGCAAAGACATGTGTTTGGTGGCCATGTAGGGTTATATGCTTGTGTTCTGCTTCAGTATCTTTGCTCACCACTTGCCAAATGGAAGGAGGCCCTAAACTTTGGCAAAAAGGAATAAAGAATTTATTTAAAGCTCATGCCAAAGAGACAGAGGAGCCCACCTGTCTCATGTCACCATCTCACTGTGTGCAGACGGGCAAGGGTCTTTTGTAGAAAGGAACAGAGTGGAGGAGGAGCACAGAGAGCCAACGCAGATCTCCATACTTGCTTTGTCATCTTCTGCCATCTTCAGTTAGGGTCCATTTTGTGGAAAGGACACTGGGCTTCTACCTTTTGGGGCAAGCACCAGCATATTCTATAAGTTCATGTGGGCTGAGGAGAGAAGAGAGTGTTGATTATGTGCTCAGCAGAAAGAAGTTTAGAAGAATTGCTTATCTTGACAAGAAAAACTTCTGAATTTTAAATTTCTATGTTTCAGTTCCTTCTCCTTGCTTTAGTCCAGCCTGCAATCTCCAGAGCCTTGAGTTGCCACCTCCTCTGGCTGGCTGGCTCATCAAAGGTCACTTGAGCATGAGCAAAGGGAAGCCAGATGCTTGAGCCTGAAGAAAAATCACCGAAAACTATGAGGTTGAATACAAAATAAAGCCCAAGGAAGGATATACCTAGCCTGATAAAAGGACTTTTTATTTCCTTTAAGATAATCATGTATAAGAATGGGCTTTATAACGTCTACAACTATGCTTGTGTTGGTAGAGTTGACAACAGGTGACTTGACACTTGCATCTTTCTCCTTTGTCTCAATGCATTTTATTTCTTTACTGCAAAGGCATTGCCCATTACCCGTCTGCAGCCTTGCCCCTATGTGCAAAGTAACTTCACCCAATGATAGTCATTCAGAACATGTGCCACGTTGGAAGGAATGTGACAGGTGATGGGTCAATGTCATAAAAATGCTTTCTGCCAAATCTGAGCAGTATCAGAGATTTAGAGAAAGTGATTCTTAGACTGATTTTATCTATGGTCCATTGCCAAGTCCACCCTTTTCTATTTCATAGTCAGAACTCTAAATGGGAACTTTGACAAGTAGTTACAAAGCTTACAAACAAAGCCAATTAGAGCAAAGCAAATCAAGTCTGTACAATAGACTTGAACTAAGAAACACAGTGACCAAGTCAACTAAAGAAACTCAGTATTTGTATGAAGCAAGCTTATATCTGCCAAAAAGGTACATCAAGTAAATACGTAAGAGTCTCTGCTCTTATACAAAAATGAATTACCATTCGGGAGAAAGCACCACAATTTTCTTATGCCAAGACCGAGAATTACAGTTTAATAACACCTTTAGAATTTTTTTAGATACACATACAGAACTGTAAACATTTTTTAACACAGTGCACAAACAGGATATCTCTATTTTTTAAAATCTGAGAACATACCTTTTTGAGCATACTGTTTCTTATCTACCACTCTACCACAAAGATAAGCAATACTCAATATAGAAATTTAGCAAAGCAATTATGTGAATTTTACACCATATTAAGATAACAATCATGACTGTCTGCATTACTCTAGGACAATTACATTTTTAAAAAATAAAAAAAATCACATGTGACAGTAGTTTCTATAACCAGAATTGTAAAACAATATTTTAAACAGGTATCTAAGTAATTGTTAACCTTCAGAGACTTAATTGTCTTAAACATTTAATCTTAACAACAGTAGAGAACACAAGACATTATTTTGACCTCTTTTTTAAGGCCTCAAAATTAAAAGATTTTTAAAGTTTTGTTGCAAATTTTACTAAAATCATATATCTTAAACCTTATGTTTTAAGCAAAGATTTTGACATTAGCCCTGTGTATTATATTTTTAGAAATATTTTTAGAGCACACTGTCTGATCAGAAATGTTTTAATCAAAAGCTATACTTTTTTTTTTTTTTTTGGTACCAGGGATCGAACTCATGACCTCGCGCTTGCCAGGCAGGCACTTAAGCCACTGAGCTAAATCCCCGGCCCCAGAAGCTATACTGTTAACATATATGATCAATTTATGACAGGAACAAAACTTTTGTATTGTTAAAAATTATGGCAGCCACATGTTACCAGTAGTTTCAAAACTATGTTTGTATCTCAAGCTGTGTCATGTATAAATGTTAGCACTGTATACTAGGAAACACAAACATACCTGAAATGGGAAAGCCCACAATTTTTGTTTATGAAACTTGAAAATATTTCATAAAAACAAAGTAATTTTTTAAAAAAACTCATTTTAAATACTTAAACATAGACTAGACAGTAAAATAATAGTGGTTTACCTATCACAGAGAATCAAGCAAGTCTTACAACATCTCCTAAAACTATCAGCATTAGGATACATAAACCCATTAACAGACCAGGTAAATCATAGATTTTACAGCAGAATAATTTTTTTCTTAAAACCAACTGTTACTAGAATATTAAATGAGTTGTGCTTATAGATTATTAGCTTTAGGATATTTTAAAATGACAAAAGGATAAAACTCTCGATAACTTTGCGACTTACTACTTAATGTTCATTTTAAATTTTACCTATAAAAGTCTTTATTTTCAGGTATCTTTTGTCCCTGAGGTATAGTCATTCTCAAATTATTAAAGGATCAGATATCTTCTGATTTTATATCAGTGCTATACAGGTACATATTAATAATCTATGGAATACATATAACAGACTTAAATACATTACCATTTATAAATTTTTAGAAACAAAGAATATATGAATTATTACTCATCAAATTTCTTTAGCATTTCAACTTTATTATAAACAAGTCAGATGTTTATTTACATATTTAGCTAATTTAATTTTTAACAATTACTTCAACATTGTCCAGTTGTCCACAAAATATAAGACATCTGACAAACACAAGTTACTGTCCTAAAACAATTTTTTCTAGGAAAAAGAAAATTCTCAAAAATTGTAGTCAATACCTTCTCTACACATACTAAAACAGAAAGCTACTAAAAATTCCTTAAAGAATTTAGTGGCGGTGTTGAATTTGAATATTTGTATTAACTCAATGAATTCTTTTTAACCAAATTTTGATGTCACCAAAAGCAAACTATGCAGGATAATAAGAATGTCCATATGTGAATCTAATTTGATTACTAGACAATGAACTTTACTACTCATCAGCATTTAAAACCGCAAAGCTTATAAGATCTAGAAAGATGCAAAAACTGCAGGTGAAAATACTGGTCCCCAATCAATCTTCCCCAGTTTTGTCATTCTAGAGTTGTAGAAGTTATTACTCATGGAAACATGGACCCATATATTTTACAAAATTAAGAAGAAATACAGCATGACTGGACAATGTCTACTCAGACATGAGTTAATGTAAAAAAATATTGTTTTTTCTCACAGGCTTAGTATGGAAGCTCTCAAGTGGAACAGCCATTTTTACTATGAACTATAATTTTTTAAACCAATGTTTTGTAAAATACTGCCCCTTAGGATCTCTTCTACTAATACAAGAAGCAGCCTTTATACTGACTTTTGTTAACTAACATTTTCTGAGAAGCCAAACAATTTAAACTTTTAAATAAAAGAATACCCAGCCGGTACTGTATTGATGCATGCCACATTTTTCAATGGTTAACAGACTCTGATTCTTAAGTCTTTAAGATCCTAACAAACTTTAAGATTTTGGTTACATTTTCATTTTTTTGTTGTTTTTCTTATAATCTTTGTGGAAATGAAAGTAGTTTTTTGAAAGCCAAACGCCTAAAAAACAAATTGGATTTGTTGAAACAGGCAAAATATAGGTAAATATTTCTGAAGACACCTTTTTTTTGTCTTTCAAACATTTGTTTAAATCATATAAACTAAAAGATGTTTGAGTGTATTCTTTTTTAGCTATTGAGCACTCTCATTTTTAGATTAATCTGGTATCATCTAAATCATATACAAACACAAGTACACATATTGACATTATCTAATACACATTAGGTGTAACAGTACACATAAAACTAAAACTTAAATTTATCATTTCAGGTTTAAAAAGATGTGCTGTTGCTATGATTGTCCTTTTTATAGTCTTACACAATATTTAACTTAAATTTGCATGTCTGAAGGTAGGATTCCTGTTGCAGCAAGGTGAGAAATACTCATCTCAAAGGAGATAATTTGGCTAGTTAATCTGAGTTTAAAATCTCAAAGCATTATTTTTCCTGCCTTAATTTATTATAGATCTTAGTTTAAAGACTCTTGCCCTACATTTTAAGACATTTTTTATTGTGTGAGAACTTAGATATAGCTGGTCAGAAGCTTACACATCTTATGCTCACTCTATTTCCCAACGCCTCTAATATGGAAAAAAAAGAAAGAAAAGAAAGAAACAAGAAAAACACAAAGACAAACCACCTCTAGTTAAAGTTGGAGATCAAGTATTTTGTCTCAGTAATGAGAAAAAAAGTAACAAAGATAAGATGCAAGAGTACTGTGCAGGTGCTCAAAGAAAGTGAGGTGCACTATGAACCAAAGTTGGGCACATTTAAGAGGGTGTCATCAGGATGGCTGACCTAGGATATGTGTCCTCATTGTCAGATTATAATGCCAGTCATCCACATGTGTTTGAAGTTGAGATCTTCTACCCACTGATTTTTCTGCTCTCTGAGGATGGAAGAAGCACAAGTAGCAGGTGAAAAGGATGGGTTAAGAGTCCAGAGTCACAGACTGATTGGAAAAAGACCTCTAGGAATTTTTTGAGTGAGTTTCTAGGAAAGGCAAAAAAAAAAAAAAAAGCTTGAGTAACTTTTGTATCTTGAAGCTGCAGTTTTTCTTTAAAGTATAATTTTAAAAATCTCAATTTCCTTGTCTCTTTTCTAGCCAGTTTTTATTTCTTTTATCCTACCTTGACAGGAGACAAAAATCAATTTTCAGTAAACAAGTTTTGACAAATATTTTGAAACATAATTAGTTTAGAATGAACCAAGGCCTGTTAGCCAAGATGAGGCAAAATTTAAGCCCTAATAAACAGCAACATACGGCAAAGGACCAGGAGAGCATCTATGGATCTTTTCTTGACCAAAGTTATTCCAAAGAATTTTCTTAAAGACAACTGCATGAAATTATGATAGGCAGCTATTTAGATAGAAATGAACTTATAGTCAGAGAGAGACTGGGCCTGAAGGCTCAAAAGCATAAAAAATAAACACATCAGAACTGTGGATGGAGATACATTTGAAGGCTGGGTGTCGAGGTGAAGATGCAGCGCAGGCCTGCATGCCTCCCTGAAGGATAAACAGTAACTTCAAATTATACTATAGCCAGCACCACCTGTCCAGGAAGTCCACATAGGCATCACTACCCCAGGTGAGTGACCGAACATCTGGATGCACTACTTCCCAAAAGTGACTTTGACCTTCCCATGTACCCTTGCTATATGACTTGTTTCCCTATTGGATCAATATTAACTACGCAGCTATTGATTCTACAGAATGACTGTGGTTTGACCTATGTTGTACCCATATTGTGACTTTGCTGTATAAATTACCCCTGACAAAGGGCCTTGGCGGCCACCTACTCAAGATGCCTCCTGATAATTTAAGAGGTATCATATTTCTTCTTATTTCCAATAAAATTCTCCTAATTTCTTCCTTTTGTTTATGACTTTATTCCTTGATCTCTTGGGACTACAAACTCAGTGTATTTGACATATAATAGGTTGGGAGTTATATTTCTCTACATCAAAATCAGAGCACACTTTTAGTTACACAGGTCATGTGGTATCCATAAAATTACCTTTTCCTAAGTCACAAGTGACTGGAGCTTTTCTATGGAGCTGCAAAATAGCGTGTGCATTTTTTATTCCTGAGCAATTTACAACAGAGCTCCTCAAGCAGACCACCCGTTTCTCTATCCCTTTAAAATCTCTTAATCCAAACTTCTTTGTTGACAAATGGTTCAAGAATATTGAGTTCTATATTGGCTCATAAAGAATCCGCAGAATGGCCTCAGACTGGCTTGAAGCTACAAATGGCTTACATAATTTTAGAAGGTACTGAAAAACTGCTGCCCAGCTTAAAAAAAAATGTGGTTGTAAGAAGATAAAGATAAAAGAAAGCAAACGAATATAAATGAATACTCTAATCCAACAGAACAAATGCCTGGAAACTTTTCCTGAATCTCTTTTTCACACTCACCAGTGCCCCCAAATGACCTGCAATAGGTCCAAAATGGCGCAGGGAAGATTCTTACCTCACTCAAATGATACGGTTGACCTATTTAAGAGAAGATCCCAGAGGTGGAAATAATAGATCTCTGGAGTATACAGTCCAGTGGGGAGCCAGGTGGAGCATGGCAGGTCTCTAATCAACATTTTCCCTCTTACCACAAAAGCATTTATAGGCAGCTGATGATGTGAACAGCAAAGGAGGGAGACTGCTGGTTGCGTAAGTGTCCCTGGCAGCTTCTGGGATGTCCCTGGAGTCCTGATGATGCATTCCCCTAGCCATAAGCAGTCAGTCCCTTTTCCCAGGTGCCTGCTGGGATGCATGGCTCTCAGCAGCCAAGTCTTACCTCTTGATAGGCTATGCCTAAACTGTTGCCAGTCACTTAAGTTTATATCCTCAGCTTCCACTTAGGTTCCTTTGCTCACCACCAACCAAATCAATGGAGCCCATATAGTTTGGTAAAAGGGAAAAAAAGGATTTAATCAAAGTTGGGAGAAATTGCTCATCTGTATAAGAAAAAAAATCTAGTTTTTAAAGTTCTGTTTTGCCATGTCAGTTACAATAGCACTACCTTATGACCCAGCAATCCCACTTCTGGGTTTGTATCCAAAGAATGTGAAATCAGTGTGTCAAAGAGACACATACAATGCTCGTCTTCATTGTAACATTATTCACCATAGACAAGCACAAGCATTTGTCTGAAGAAATTCCTCCCTTTCTGGATCTGCATGGAAACCCCAACGCTGCATCCAAACTTCAAGGTATTACCAGGGATTGGAGCACATCTGTCTCCACTGGTGCTGACTGAAGCCTCATCTCTCTTTATCTGGTTCACTCATAAGAATGTTGTCTCCACACAGCTAGGCCTCTTAGGTCAAATTTAGTCTTAGTTAGTTTATACTGCTAGAAGCCACTTCTGATGCTCAGTTTTGCTGGACAGATGCACTGGGTTAGGTGCAGAAGAACTTGGTGTGACTCACAGGTGCTCCTGCTGTGACAACTGCCAAGCCTAGTGTCTCGTCCCTGCTCCAAGCCATTCCTTGTCCTCACAAAGCCAGGTTTCCTCCCCCAGTATGTGGCAGCTCTCTCAAGCTTCCTTTATTCCACATCTCCTCTACCTGTGAGATCTTTAGCTGGGAGCAGCTAAAAGAACCCAGAAAAACTGCCTCTAACTATGTATTCTTCCCCTTTTTAGCATAAATACTATGTTCTCAGTTCCTAATGGCATAAATCATTGAAACACAAATGCCAACAATAAACTCTTGATTTCTGCTTTTCTGCTACAGTGACTGTCTCAGGAAATGCATATCTCTGTGAATGTGGGGAGACTGGGCCATTAAAGGCTCCTAAGGAGCAATAACTTGGTTAACATACCATATTAACTTCTGCTCTTGCGAACACTAAGGACCAGGAGGCACTGTGGAAGGAAAGCAGGAACAAAGTTGAATAAGACAGAGTCCCTTGGATCTTATCTCCATAGCTGAGTTCACAGTCCAGTGAGGAAGCCAGATACTTCTTCAAAAATCAAAAGGACATAAACAAAGAACCCAGTGTCCAGTATGGTGGTACACACCTCTAACGGCACTGTCAAGGCTGAATTGCAATTTGAGATGAGTCCGGACAATGTGGTGATTTGGTGAGACCCTATATCAAAAAAGAAAAAAAAAAGTAGGGATGTATCTCAGTGAGAAGACCATGGGGTCAGTCCTCAGTATGAAAAAAAAGAAAATCCAAGACTAAAGGAGGACAAAACTATTGTGCTAGGTCTCCCCGCCAAAGTTGGTAAAATACAACAAAACAAAACAGAACAAAGCCAATTGAGAAAGTGCAGTAAAATTGGTACAGAATTCCAGAGCAGGATACCGGGATAACAGCAATAGGTACCATTGTATATCTCATTATCTTTACAATAGTGGTCCATTCAATTGAGTATAGCAAAATCAAACCAAAAACAGAACATTATAAAACCTATCAAAACAGGATATTGAATATAGCAAAACGATTAATTAGAACAAAGCAAAACACTGAAAACAGTATTTGCCTTCAAAGAGAATATACAAGGAAATTCCCCATATTTGTTATATTGCATAAGTCATCCTCCCAAGAGATGCTCAGACCTCTGGCCCCAGGTCAGCATAATCAACCCACCAATACAAGCATTTAGTTGCTTTATGTGCCTTAGTTGCTATCAACTCTGGCTGTCCTTTATACAATCCAGTTGCTAACAAGGCGAGGGGAGGGGTGGACATGAGATGTTTGATTCTCAGCCCGCAGGCCAGTAGGCTAACGGGAGACCCTGACTGGTTCTCTCCCTGGCACTTCCGCTGCTCACTTCCACCACTGCCACTTACCAGGATGGAGGGCTTGTTGTTTTCTTTCTCAGCCCCCCAAGTTCCAACATGGCTGGATCTCAGGAGACTCTGACTTGTTGTCTTCCTGGTGTACCTGCTGTTGGCTTATGCTAGTTTTCTATTTGTGTATTTTTAAAACATGTCTGTTACAGTCATCAATCATCCAGCCTCTGCCCCATCAGCTTGCTGGGTAGATGGGATGTCTCAGTGAATTCTTCAATTCCTACCGGGCAGAGCAGGAAGTGATAAAAAATCACATATTTTCTTATGGAGATGGTGCTGGCAGTGAATGAGTAGACATTCACTAGGAGACAGAGTTTTGTGCTCCTGAACAGTATATGACAGTTTCTGGTGAAGAGGAAAAGAAACATCCACATGAAATAACAAAAGAATAAGACAAGACAGTGAATGTAACAAATAGATCACAGTGGCACTGTGCTATGTGAGGCACGTTCACTGAGATCAGGAGATACAACAAAAGTAACCCACAGTATTGGTTAAGAATGACTTTCTGGACAAGGAGAGGTAATTCCAGATATGGAAAGAAGTGAATAACTTGATTATTACTACTAAAAATATACAGTCAATATTTCACTATCATTCATGGTATTAAGCGTGTACATTGATTCTCTCATAGAATCCTTGCAAACATATTACTAAGTACAGGAAACCCTTGACTCACAAACTCAGTTCATTCGTGAGGGCTGGTTGTAACTCAATTTGGATGTAAGTTGAGACTATTTTTCCCAGAAGAAATAATGCAAATACCCATAATGCGTTCCAAAACATCAAAGCACCCCTTAACCAACCTTTTCAAAATAAATGAGAGTTGTACAATGTGCGTAATTTACCAGAGACACAAATTTTCCTAGTGTATTCACCAAAAATTTATAAAATTTACCCAGTGTACCAGAAACAACTATTTTACACTGTAAGCACCATTCGAGTTGACATCTCTGGCTTGCAGGAAGGGAGGATGAAAGGAAGGTGGCTGCTGTTTGGAAGGAGAGTCCCCTTCCATAAGAACATCAGGAATCTTGGCTCACACTGCCATTTGCATACACTTACATACTCTTTTCTGACATCCTGAGTCTTCAGAAGCAGGTTGTAACTCATGACTTTGGTCATAAGTTAAACCTAAAATTTCAGTTGTAACCCAAGTTGTTCGCAAATGAGATCAGTCATAACTTATTTATCATTCCCATTCAACAGATGAGAAACTGGAGCCATAGAGAGGCCAAGTAACTTGCCTAAAACCTCACAGAAAGATTGTAAAGCTGGAAGTCTGACTCCAAAGGCTGTACCCTAAACTGGTGTGGCTTCCAACTCTAACAGAGGAGTTGACACGTGCAACAAGGAGACAGCTCAAAGCTCAGGCAGGAGCTCAGTATGTGGGAGAACCTAACGAAGGCAGACAGTAACTAATAGAGCATCACTGCAGCCACCCACACCAGGAGTTTACCCATATCTGTTGCTTCATACAGATAAGCAGCCTTTTGGGAAGGCATCTGTATCACAGCCTAGAATCCATGCATTCAGAGCACTGAGGTTCCAGTAGCTCCTCGCCACGGAATATCAGCCTTGCTTCCCCCGGGCCCTCTTGTTGCTGTACGAGATGTGAAAATAAATGAATGGCCCTCAGGGCCACCCAAGCAGCTGGGTTTTATTACTGTCAAAACTCCTCCAAGAGCAATCATGTCAGTACATGTACAAACTTCCCACAATAAATGCAATCTTTACACACTGAAAATATGTGCTAATTAAAAAAAAGAATGATCACATGAGATGCAGGAAAGTGAGGCCATTTCTCACGGGCAAAAATGGGGTCATCTCAGCTTTATTACTGGCGGCAGAAGAAATGGGATGGAGAGAGAAGTGGGAGAAACTAACTTGTTAAGTCTGCTCCTGGAGGGCCTCCAGGGCCGCTTAGACAGAGCACAGAGCTCCTTGAAATGTGTAGCTTTGAAACTCAAACCACAAATAGAGTGAGAGTTTAAATCAGAAGATTTGTCAGTGCTGGGCTTTATTTAACACTAGGATGAAACAAAACAGAGAGAATTCTCAGATCCTTTTAAACTGACAGGCTCAGACTAGGAATAAGATGGGCAGGAACACCAAGAATTTCAGGAGTCTCACCTGTTACAGAAAAAGGACCGGAGGTGACAGGCTGTGGTTTGGGGTATGTGATTGCTACAGTATATGTGACAGTAGTTTACTTGTAAATATGTTCAGAAACTAAATCTTAGCTTAAATATACCTGAAGCCCAAGCTATTGTATTAAAAGGAGCCCTTTGATGAAACTCTCTGTAAAAACAAATTACAGCCACACATGATGAGAAGACCTGCACAGTGGAGTTGACATCTTGGGAGGAACCAAGATTCTAGGCTCCTGTACCTTGTGCAAAATCCTGCGCAAAGCTGTTAGCTTCGCTGTGCCTTAAGTTCTTTATTTCCCAAACTGGGAAAAGACCTGTTCTGACTACATTATCACTGAGTTCCTGTGACATAATGGAAGTGAAAGGACTTTAGAGTAAATATTCAGAACAGCCAACAAAGGAATAGTGTGTTTATCTGCAAAACACAGATGACTCAGACCTCCGGCCTCTTAGGGTTAATAACACTGCTGATTAACAGTACTTCTTAGCAAGCTTGAATTGTATTTCCAACTGAAACGATGCTACAAACACAGGGCATGTTTTATTGCTTTTCTCACCTTCAGTGCATCCTTGTGCTTTGGACATTCATTTGTGTTGTGTTGGGCAACCTTTGGGCCTTGTCAGTTGAGAACGGAATTAATTAAATGGGAATTACCCTAGAGTTCCGACTGTCATCTTGTTCTAACTCGTGACACAAACACAGCAGCCGTGGCTCTACTTAAAATGCAGAAGCAATCTTTGGTTGTGTGCTTCCTTACCTTCTGTGCAGAAGTCCTTAGATTGGATTCGGCATCTTGACTGTTTTTGTTAAATTTGTTTAATTTGTGTCCTTATTGCTGCTATCATTAACCTCTAGCTACTTCGCAATCTGCACCTTTATGTTAAGTTATTTGCTCTACGAAATGAATGCAATTGCTGTTGTTATTCATAAAACACATTTACTAGAAACAAATGATCATCTATTAGATGGCAGACTTTAAAATGTAATCTCTTAAAAGCAAAGACCAAGGCTACGCATTCCAGAGCTACGTGCATAGATATTTTCAAGAAGCATTTTTCTGGTGATAATAAAACACCCTTGTATTAGCTAAGGACTTTATAATTTACAAAGGATGTTTCTCATCTACCAGCAGTTGTCAACATTTTAGCTGACTTTTTCATAGAATTTTACCTTTTACCTTTCATAGAATTTTACCTTTTTTAAGTATATATATATATATTTATACAAATATATATATATAAATATATATATATTTAAATGGGTGTCATAGAGTGCATGTTATGTCTTAGATATAGAACTTAAACAGGTTGTTATATATATATAATTAAATATATATATATATTTAAGTTCTGTTTCTTAATTCTGGCTTCATATTTGGAACAGCAGAAATATTAGGGAAATACCAGTGACAGTTTTTACATCAGACCAACTGAATCAAACTAATGTTTTATTTTAACCTTCCAGATGATTCCAATGTGTGAACAGCCCTATGTAAACACCAGGCTGTTCCACATCATACACACTCCAAGTGGCAGAAAACTGGGCTCCAGCCTCATTTCTGGCATCAAATCTTGTATACTATAAGTATATACAAAAAGAGAATTCTGGGTCCAAAACTTCTAATTCAGAGGCGGTTTTCATGATTCTTGTTTTGGTTATGGCCCTACTAGAAATATAGCCTTGAAACAAATAATATAGTGATTTCTGTTCTATTATCTATTCTGTCATTTTCTATGTCCTCAACTCACCTATTCCTTAAAGAACAAGGATCTAGGCTTCACAACAAGAGATTAAAAAGTCTGTAGGACACAGGCTGAGGTAAGGTGATCCTGGTCCATTGTATCTGTTAAAGCTTGAGCATAGGGAGACAGACACTTACAATAAGCTCATGTTAGCTGCATGAGGAAGTTGCTCGTCAAATCCAGCCATCGCTACACTCCCAGGATATTAATAGTTAATTCATTCAGAAATAATCAAACTCGGGCAATTGTCTTGTCTTCCCCAAGCTTACATGTGATTGAGTGACTTCTAATTTGTGGTGGACCAGACACCTGAGCTGGTTGCATCCTGAAGGCAAATGGTCAGCCAATGCTTTCTGACAACCAGGGAGACTACCACTATTCAAGAGCTTGTTTGGTTGGTAAATATTATGGGAAGCACTTTGTCTCAGAATCCTTGAAGTTTGTAGAATGATGCTCAAGACAGGAACAACTGTGTCTGATCTGTATAAAGATCACATTATAAAATCAATTTACCAAGTCAGCAGTATATTTCTCACAGAGGTGAGTCTCTCCTCAGGACATTGCAGCAATTTCATGTCTGGTAGCTATTATCTTTGCTGTTAATATTAGTGTCTATAGGTGACAATGGGTTGGGGCATAAATTCCAAATGTAGCATTTTTCTTATAAATTTTAAAAATTCTCAAAAGGGATGAGGATGTATGTTACTACTTTATTTTGTTTACTTTCCTTGATGTTCCTGACAGCAAAAGGCAACTCACAGAGTGGGGAAAAATTTTAGTCACCTGTCACCTGAACTAATACCTAGAACATATACAGAATTGAAAAATTTGGACTTCCCAAATTTAAAAACCCAATCCAAAAAAATATGAATCTGAGATGAACATATACTTCTCAGATGGAGAAGTACAAACAGAAAATAAAAATACGAAAAAATGTTCAGTATCACTGGTCATTCAAGAGATGCAAATTGAAACAATGTTGAGATCCCATCTCAGTCCAGAAAAAATGGCTATCACCAAAAATCAAACAGTAACAAGTGGTGGCAAAGCTATAGGGAAAAAGGAACACTTCACCACTGTTTATGTGAGTGTAGACTATATATCTATGATAAAAGTGATCATTACATGTATCAAAATGATACTAATAAACTTAGTTAAAAAATAAATAACATTTAGAAACATAAAAATGAAAGGTAAATTGAGAATCACTTACAATTATTGTCAAGTGCACCCACTGTGGAAATCAACGTGGAGACAACTTCCAAAACCTGAGACTGGAGATTCCATTTGACCCAGTTATTCCCCTTCATATATATATATATATATATATATATATATATATATATATATATATGCATGTTATAGAAGCAGAGTTTTGTAATAATTAAACCTTGGAAACAACCCAAATGCCCGTGAACCAATGAATGGATGAAAATTATACAATGGAGTACTACTCAGTCATAAAGAAGAGCAAACTTGAGACACTTCTAGGTAAATAGATGCACTTTGAGAGCATATTCTGAAGTGAGATAAATCAATCATTTGCAAATATTTTATTGTTTCTCCAGTGTGAAAAACTGAAAGTGTAAATAAGGACCAAAATATATAATATATATTGTGAAACTGGAAGAAATTGTTCAAAAGGGAAAGGAAATGGGGAAGAGAAGGGGGATAAAAGTAAGAAAAAAGAAAAAATGGAAAAAAAGCTTTGTAAATAAGGAGGGGAAGAAGAGTTGAAGGGAAGAGAAGGAATGGAAAAAAAGAGGAATCAAAATAGAACATGACAAAAAAATAGAACATGACACAAATTCTCTATAATGAAAATGGTTATTATTTGTATCTAAATAGTACCAATAAACTAAGTTAAAAATACATAAAATTTAGGAACTTATAAAAATAAGATGTCAATTGAGAATCACTGACAATTATTGTCCAGTCATATCATATGCTTTTAGTAGCTGCCTGGGTTTTCTTATTTCTGACCATTTGAGTAACCATTTTCAGACAGACATTTCAATTCAGATGTTGCTACTGGTCCATCACAGCTAGCAAAATGTCACTGAAATGTGTCATGTAAAAGAAGGTGAGCGTTAGTTGTTTTCAGGTTAGGGGGTTGTGAGAATTCATGAATTTTTACAGATAGTGATGCTGCTGAAAGTAATAGAATGCTGCTTCAGTGGGAGGAAATCATTTTCACCTGGGCCTATGTCTTGGTGAATATTGGAATGAGATTATTTATTTTTCTGAATTAGATGGCATATAAAATGTGCTTACCATCAGTTGCCATAATAATAACAATTTCTGCTTCCCTTTTGGGGCAAAGTAGTTCTAGGGAATAACCCTAGGGCCTTGGCATGTGCTGTGTCACTGAGTTACACTCCAGCCTCCAAGGTCTCAATGTTTTGAGAGCCCAGGATACCATGGTTCTTGGCTGACACCATGTAAGGGTTCTTTTGAGTTCAGTGAGATTCTATGTGCAAAGCTTAATGTTCGACCTTCCACATATGACAAGCAAAACAGCAACAATACTCATTGTCATAATGATTGTTATTATCATTCATACTGACCCAGTTTATTTATCTTCTGAAAATGTTCCAACAGTGGAAATTCGAGAATTTAAGTCGATGAAATGAAGCCAGATACCCTTGACTTTGCCCAGTTGATAAATTCATGTCTCCAGCATCCAAAGCAAATGTCTCTGAAACACATCCTTTCTGGGGTCACTCAGGCAGGAAGACAGAGAGAAAGCATTGCTGGGACCATACGGGGGTAGCAGATGATCCCTGCTGTAAGAGTCCACTTTTAGAAGGTAGGGAACGTGAAAGGATTAGTCACACCTGCCATGCAGGTTCAAGGCCCTGGAGAGGGGTAGGAAATGCTAGTCAGAGTAGGCAGAACCAACATGGCAAAAGATGGCCCCGGACTCCTAGCCAAGAGTGTACGTGAAGTCTAAGAACAGGATGGACTGAGGCAGGTCTGGAATGAATGCACCAGACCACAGAAGGACAGCTGGAAACATTTTCTGGAGAAGATGTAGGGCAGAAAATGCTGTGGTTTGTGGGGTGCTGGACCCTAGACCACGGACAGAAAGAGAAGCAGGAGTTAAAGTTTCCAAAAATGGCGGGAGAGTGGGGGGAACTCTTGTCTTGCTGAGCCGGATGGTATGAGGGCAGAGGCTGGGAGGTCCTCAAAGTGGTGGCTCCAAGGGCTCTGGGAACTCAGCCTCCCTAACACTACCGAGCTGATTGTATCCATGAGCTGTGCAAGGCATGAGGGCAGCAAGGGATCCAAGCTGCAGCAGCTTCAGACTCTCAGCTGCGGTCCTTTCCGCTCCCGGTGCACGCCACATTGCAAGCATGCTGTGTACTCCAGGCTGCAGCCTCTCTTCGAAAACGAGAATTAAATCCTACTGAGTTCTGAGGGTGATGTCAGGTGCTATGAAAATGGCAGACTTAGAGCAAGGTTGACCTGATTTAAATGCTGTTTTGTTACCTTAGCTGCTTTATTTAACCTTTCTCAAGGTTGATTCTGTACTCTGTAAAACAGGAATGATAAGATGACCTGCAGGTCACTGCTAGAGATAATGCATGGAAAGTGATCGGCACATGCTTCGGGACATAGACTTTCTTTTAAGTAAATGCTGGCTTTTATACTTACTGATAAAACAACCATTTCCATTTACATGTAAGCTTTATATTTTAACTTCTACTTACTTACAAATTGATTATATCCTGAAAACAGCTTTATTATAGCAGGACATGGGTATTGCATAGAGACAGTGTATCTCACCTAGGAATGTGATATTGAGCAGAAGCACTGTGGGATTTCATTTTATTATTATTACTAGTATTATATTTATTATTATACTAGACATCTAAGGTCTACTTACTGATACGAAGATTTTAAAATATACTGTTCATCTTTTTATATTTGGTTTACAGATGCAGAATATGTGGTCGTAGCTCCTGTGCTTTGGAGATCATGAATAAATTTAAATTTGACATCACACACACACACAAACACACACACTCATGAGGTGTGATAGAAAAAATATGATGAATGTTTACTTTTTTTAAAAAAAGTTTTATTGTAAAGGACACATTGCCATTAATACTTCAAAATACCTGCTCCCACTTCAGATGCTCTTATCCTCTCATTTTTGGACATTTTTTGCAGTCATTCTAGAAATTCTCTTTCATGAATGCCTTCAGTTGCTCTGCCATAGCTGCCTAGATGTCCTGAATGAATTCAAAATACCTAGTTTTTCATGGTCATTTTGACTTGGTGGAAGAGCCGGAAGTTGTATGGTGCCAGCTTGTTGAGGGACGTGGGTGAGAACACACTGACATGTTAATGAGCTGGCCTTCCCATTGGATGGCACTCAGCAGCTTCGCTGTATTTTTTAACACATCTGGTAAAGACACTCAGGAAAGGAGACTTCCAGAACTGCTTCACCAAGCAGCAAGAAGGATGGGTAAATGTATTTGATGTGAGGAGGACTTTGAAGGGAATTAATGGCAGTGTGTCTTGTCATAATCATTTTTAATTTAAATTTATTAATCATCCTTTTGTGGTATATATGCCTCTGTGTGTGTGTGTGTGTGTGTGTACACATTTTTCTTTTCATATTTCCTTCTACAACTTCAAAGGAGATTCTCCCATTTTCAAGCTAATTCTTTGGAAACTCAGTATTCAGAATTATCAGAAAAATTGATGGGAATAAAAGAATGAAATGTTTCCAAGCGATAGCTGGCGGTGAAGGAACCAGGAAATGTGGATTGCTAGAGATTAAGTGTCAGAGAGATGGGAGATATTTGCTTAGAATGCCTGTTTGTTCCAGAAACAGAAGTAAAGACTTTTTATTATTTTAAAATTAATTCTTTACTGCTAGACTATAATCCTATTAATATGCCATTACTCTGGGACTGAATAATGTAATAATTTTTTCTAATTAGTTTTAATAAAGTAACAAAAATTCACAGTGAAGTAAGACACAATTGAGGAGCCACTTAAAGAGAAGACAAGATAATAAAGCTGCTGTTACAGTCAGGGATTGCAAGGAAAACAATTATATACAGGACACATAATTTATAGTATTATTTATGATAGTCACCCCAAGAGTCAGATACAAAAAAGTACAGGGAATCTGTCCACACACTAAAGCCCTAGAGAATCCAGCCGAAGTTCTATCCCTGGCAATATCCTATATGAGTCCAACCGGACAATGACTCATGCAAGAGCCCACGACAATGATTCGTGTAAATCTGTTTCATGGATCTGCACTGGGAAGGCCCAAAGGTCAGCCGTGGAAGCTGAAAGTCTGTGTCAGGGGGATGAAGGAGCTGTGCTAGTAGGTTGAGGGTTCTACACTGGGGCCAAGAAGTGATGCTCAAAATAAAGTCCAGGGCTCCCCTCAAAAGTATCACAGCCATCCTCAGTGACAGTGAGGTCCCAAGCTCCTTCAACAATGAGAAAAGCTGAGTTCATAAAAGGAAGCCAGAATGACAAAATTCTCCTGGAGACTGAATAGCACACATCTTCCCCTGGAGCCAGGAAACGATGTTCAAAGTAAGGAACAGAGCTCCCCCAAAGTGAACAGCAGCCATTCTCAGCAATAAGGTCCTGAGCTCCTTTCATGATGAGAACAGCCAAATTCATGAGGAAAGAAGCTCAGCAAGCTCCTCCAGGAGAATCCACGGCAGTAGGAGAACCAACAGCACCAAACAATAACAACACTCTTCCTCTCCAGGTGTCCTTTTCATGCTAGCAAAAATCCTCAGGTGGGTCATCTACACTCAGCACTACACTGATTGAGTCCAGCTGGTGTTTACAGTGACCATCAGTTTTCAATCCACAGTTGCCTACAAACAAAGATGTGGCTAAGAAAATTAGGCTGTGGTTACCAAATCTTAAGATATGTAAGAATCAATTGGGCCCATTTTTAAATGCAGATTCTCGGGCTCCATCCTGAGCAGCTTAGATGCTGTTTTATTATTGGGCAGTGGGGGTAAGGATCTAGATATGTGCATGTTTCATTACCCTCCATATGATACTGATGTGGGGAGATGATAAACCTCACTTAGGCTCAGCCCATAGAAGTTAGACATCTCCAGATAGTTCTGTATACCTCAGGAGTCCTAGAGCTCAGCATGGAAATCTAAGCTTAAGAGCATTCCTTTGGACTATCCCAAAGAAAATTCTTTGAATTTCTTTGTTTCTAACCATACGTGCTGGAAAATCTCAACTTCTCAGATTATCTCCCTCTCCTGCCCTTAGAATCTGTGAGCTAATGGAACACGATAATCTATATGTTGTCTCCGATTTTCAGAATAAGGATTTAGCTAAAACCTCCTTCAATACTCACATTAAGTCACATTTCCTAGAGCAAAGTACATCTTACATAATCCTAATAGAAAGGTCATAGGAAACAAGAGTTGGGCTGTGAATTGTAAGAGTTCATTTGCCCAATTTCTAGAAAAATCTAGAAGCAGGGAACATCTCTTTCTAGAAACTTGCGACGGAAGACACACTTGTGTAAGGATCAAGTTTCCTTCCCCCAAATCAGCTTTGACTGTAGATTAATCAGTCTATTGAAAAACCATTCAGCGGAAAATATTTATGTTCATCTGGTACAGCTTGCCCAGAGTTTTGAGAACCTGAAGCAGGTGGTGTGGGTGCCCTGTTGTACAAAGCAACATTGCTCCCTCTAGTGTGTTGTCGTGCTTATCTTGCAGGGGACACCAAGAAAAGTGATCACCAAAGCAGAGCTTGCAAAATAAAACTAGCCACCATCAAGCAGTATTTTCTATAAAAACTCAGGAAGATTATCTTCCTAATAAGCAAACTTTGCAGGGAGTATTCTTCTGTGACATGTTAGTAAATGCACCTAACAACTGCTGTGGGAACAGCTGTACTGTTTAGGCATCCCTATAGGTGCAGGAAGAAAAGCCCAGGAGCAGACAATAGCCCTGTGTAATCTGCTAATTTTCTCCAACCTTCAGTCCTATTTCTGAAAAAGAATGATCATGACTTGCCAAATATGGATATATGGTATCTCGATGTCATGTTAAATACATTTCAACTCTCGTGGCATATCTTCTCTCTCCCAGCCATTGCTCTGCTGGGGATTCATAAGGGAAATAGTAGGCAGTAGGAAATGCAGATGTAAAGGTAAAAACTAGTTGTGTTTTGTGTGTTTGAACAAATTTCCTTTAGGAGACCCTTTCAACTAGACCTCCATCTGCTACCAGAAGTCTTATCTCCTACAAGAAATATTAAAGTTACCAATGGGGTGAAGTGACTAAATTGTAATACATAAAAATCAAATGCAATGAAAAGATTTTTAAAAAAGATTTTATTATTTTTTCTGAATATAAAAGTAAAACATTCATGGTGTAGAAAATGCCACATTGTAATGCATTTTGAACAATGTTATAGTTATTAGTATAACTCTCCAGTATGTGAGATATGATTTTATTTAAAAGAAAAATACAAAGGAAGCCATTAACCAGTAAATCAGGCCTTCCTCCCCTCCCCACAGACAGTGGAAATTTATCAGTTGGTTTTTGTTTTAGAGACTTGGTGGAGCTATACAAATAAGTTTGAGACTCAAAGCAAGCACATATTCCAGATCAATTAATCTAAAGCCCTGCATCTCCGTAAGAGATGAATACTTGGTGTTTTATCCTGCTTTTGTAAGTAAGTACTGACATCACATGTGTTCCAAACATAATTGCAGCTGACATCGTGCCTTCTTGGGCTGGATGTGCTATCACTGTCACTTGTACTTACACGAGAAAACAACAGATAGTGAGTCACATGCCTGCTCAGAGTTGTTTTAATCGGATGAGCATGTTTGCAAAATTTGAAGTATGTGATTCCTATGAGTGGCAAGACGGTTTCTGTTTCAACCGACAGTTTTATCAGTTTAAAACAGAGAAATAAGAACTATTTACAATGCTGCACTTAAATATTCTTTCCAAGATTCACTAATAAAACAAAATCTTCATAGAAAAAGTCTCATACATTTCAATTCAACTTTAATTTGGAAACCTAAATGAATTATTCTAAACTGGAGTTTATCAGCCTGAAAAATCAACCAAGTTCTATAGAAAGGAGCACAAAAATATCAGAAAAAGGAAAAGTATTTGGAGTTTCTCTTCTATTACTATTTAGTACCTGATTTTCTCCCTGAGAAAAAGATACAATCTGAAGACATTAAGGAGGAAAACAAAACAAAATAAAAACCACTGTAATGAGGTGGTGGTAAGGACTAAACCTTCTGTCACAGCATTTCAGTGTTTCTTTAGCATAGATAAACATTTATTTTTCTAAAAAGCCAATCCCAACTTGATAAAGAGTATGTAGAAAAAACAGACAGCAAATATCAGACTTGATGAGAAACTGGAAATGTTCTAAGATCAGGAAAAAGGCAACGATGGGTTGTCTTGCTGCTGCTTTTCAGGTCATACTGGAAATCCTAGATAATTCAATAAAACAAAAAATGAAAATAAGAGGCATGCAGACTGGGAAAGAGGAAATAATACTGTCTTTGTTTCCAAATGACATGACTGTCTATGAACATACTAAACAATTGACTAAATATCTCCTAGAACTAATGAAGGACTATATCAAGATTTAAGAAACGAAGATGTTATACAGAAGAAATCTTACTTCCTGCAGCCCAGTGTCATAGTTTTTGTCTAGATGTTCCCTCAAAGCCTCATGCAGTCATTGGGGGGAGGCGGGCTTTGCACTTTTCAGAGCTGGCTGAATCTAGAGTGTGTGTGAAGCTTGAATTCAGGGCACATGATTAGTAAATCAGTCCACTGACTGGTTTGGCAAAGTTCTGGCTGGGATTGAGGTGTGAGTGCTACACTTGCCCTAGGGCAGGTATCCTGCATACAATATAAAGGACAGAGAGAGTCTTGTCCCCCTCTCCTGGGCACCATGAACTCTCCTCTGTTGCCTTGGAGCCAGCACACTGTGGACTGAGACCCATACAAACTATGAGCTAAATAAACCATTCCACCTTCAACTTTGGGTGTTGGGTATTTTGTCTCAACAATGAGAAAAGCAACTGAGATACCCTTAAATACGCATGAGGCATCATGCTGATACACAAGTCTGAAAATGGCACAATTAAAACCAATAAAAAGATCCCAATAAAGAAGATACCAAAGAAACAAATGATGAGATGTTCAACATCATATACCATTAGGATGCTGTAAATTAAAACAACTTCTATCCATGTATTTTAACGGTGAAAATCTAGCACACTGAAAATTCCGGTTGCTGATGAGCCTGTGGAACAACAGAAGCCCCTGTTCATTGTAAAATGACATAGACAGGCTGGAAGATAGTTTCATGGCTTCTTAAAAACTAAATGTACTCTTACCATACTATTCTAATACCTTGTAATTACGCAAAGGAGTTAAAAACATACCCATATAAGATCTGCACATGGTTATTCATAGCAATTTTGTTCATCTTTGAACATATAGATGTAACCATGATGTTGGATGGATAAATTGAAGTATATCCAGAAAAAGGAGTATGATTCAGTGGTGAAATGAAGTGAAGGAAATTTAAACGTTTTTACTAATTAAAAGAAACTTATCTGGAATAGCTGCATACTGTGCGATTCCAACCATATGACATTCTGGAAGACAAAACTATAAAATCATCAGTGCTTGCCAGGGGTTAAAGGAGACTGCATAGGTGATTACAGGGCTTTAGGGCAGTTAAACTACTGCACCTGGTACTATAGTGGCAGATATGTGTCATATTTATCTAAACCCAAAGAATGTACAACGCCATGAAGGAACCTTATAATTTTGGGGTGACAGTGACGTGTGAATGCAGATACATCAGTGGTAATCAGTTGTAAAAACTGATTACACAGTTTTTACTGTGTTTTACACTGATTCCCCACCACTGTGGGGAAAACATTCCTCACCCACAGTGGTGAGGAATGTTAATAATGAGAAAGTTACTCATGGGAGAGGTATGAAGTATGGGATAAATCTCCAAATAATACCTGAATATATTTATCCACTATCACTCTATCCATTCATCTATTTCTTCAATTTCTTCAGTGTTCTGTAATTTTCATTGTAGAGGTCTTTCACCTCCTTGGTTAGGTTTATTCTTAGGTATTTTATTTTCTTGAAACTATTATAAATGGAATTGCTTTCCTGATTTCTTTCCCAGTAAGATACATAAATAGAAGAACTACTGATTTTTGTATGCTGATTTTGCATCCTGCTAATTTGCTGGATTTGTTAATTCTAAGATTCTTTTGGTGGATACATTAGGGTCTTGTAAGTATAGAATTTTATCACATTCAAAGAATAATCATTGATTTCCTCTTTTCTATTTGTATCTCTTTTAATTCTTGGTCTTGCATAATTTCTGTGGCTAAAATTTCAAGTACTATACTTGTTACAGTTTAGATAGATATCCCTCCTGCTCCCCAAAGTCTCCAGTGCTCATAAGTGGGGTTTTGAGGAGGTGACTGGGTCACGGTACATGACACACATCAGTGAATTAGCCCACTGGTGAGTTTATAGCTAAATGTGATGTTGGGAGGTGAAGCCTGATCTGAGGAGGTAGGTTGCTGCAGACATGGCCTAGAAGGGTCTCTCTGCCTCCTCCTCCCTTCACCCTCTGCTTCCAGCCACCATGCCACGAACTCTTTCCCATCTGTCTTGCCATGTCTCCCTGCCTTGGAGTCAGCCGACTATGGATTGAAACCTACAAGAGTAAGCCAAAAAACCTTTTTTCCTTTGAGTGTCAGGTATTGTGTCCCAGCAATGAAAAAGCCACTAAAACAATATTGAACAAGAGCAGTGAGAATAAACACCCTTGAGGATAACTAGGTGTTTCGCCAAATTTTCTAGGCTGTTGGCACCTCTGCCCCAAACACTGAGAAATCCTGAAAATGTTTGTCTCATGTGATACTACACATATGCAATGATTTATCTTACTACTGTCTTGCATTTAACTGTCCATGAGACCTGAACTTGGAAAGCTAAAGAGTGTTTTTTATTTTTTTTAGCACTGTTCATAGTTATTAGTCTTGGAATCAAGATTAGTAATACTTGGGACACAGCAAGAGAGGCAGTTGTGTTTGAGACTGTGCCTTCTAATTGAAATACTTTGCCAGCAATTTTTTTCAAAGTTCCTTTATGTTCAATCAAGATAGTCATGTCCAAATTCCCAGACGACTAATCCTCTTGTATTTTCTTATGAATTTCTATGTCAAGGCTGGGTCTCTTTATTTAATCACCAGGGAGAGGGGCTAAGCCTTCCTTGTAGAAGGCTGGAAAATGTCGTTTGCCTCCCGGCTTCCTGCCAACTTTGATGATGAAGAGGAGCTGGCAGAATGTGAGAGAAGTTTAGTGTTCTTTGAAGGCATATTTATCTGTCCTTTCAGTCGATCCTGCAAAAAACCATGAAGAACCAGAGGTGCCAATGGCTGAAGCCAAACAGGAAGCTTTAGATGCTTACAAGGTCCTGGTCATAATTTTATGTTTATCCATAAGATTCAAATAAACCAATCTACAACTGAGAATAGTGTCTTTTTTTCAGAATTCTTACAACCTGCACCACTATGTATCTTCTCCAAGGGGTGCTTTGCATTTTTGTTACCTAACATGTTGATTAGATCCCTTTAAATTTTTAAAAAGAAAACTTCAAAAGAATTGAGATGTGTTATGTACATAACTTCCCATAATGAATGTAATCACTGTGTACTGAAAATATACTAATAAAAATAGAAATAAAAAAACATATCAAACTTTAATCAGTTAAATTTCCAAGCCTTGTTACCCAGAACTAACCTTCTCTTTTTATTTTTAACAACTGGAAAAGGTTGGAGAACAAAACATATCCTTAGATTCTCTCACACTGGGGCAGAAATGTCATTAAAAGGTATCTGTTTAATTCCCTGATTTAATATCTCTTTGCAAGGCTGCACAAACCCCTCTGTGGCCAGTTAACTCTGAGTCCTCAGGAATTTTGGTCTTTCTTATGATCGATATAAACAATGATATCAGTACAAACCTGTGACTTGCTTTCATTACGAAGTAGAAGTTGGTCGTGATCAGTAGTCAGGAGAGTCCTAGAGAGTCGTAACTGTGACCTGGGCTTCATGACTTGACAAGTCCAGTCTTCTCTAGTCGGTGTCATTCAACTGGATAAATACTTACTGACCACATTATATTAAAATGTAGTGCTTGAGCCTTTGAAATATGTAAAGAAGAGTCAATGTAAATCCCAAGAAAGGAATTGGGAGACTATGAGGTGAAGTACCTCCTGCCCTTTGCTCTGGGAAATGCTCTATTAGTCATTCCAGTACTTCTTTACTGATGATTTTCCATAAACTTACGAAAATTCATTTTCCTTATAGTGAAAAGCCTTCCTTTGCTATCTTTTACTATCAAACTTTTTCCTTCCCTTGTTTATACTTTTCTGGAGCATTGTCTATAACTGCCTTCATATCTACTTTATATTATTTCCTATATTTCTATTCTTTCTGGGCATTTCTCCATATAATCTTTCTATCGTGAAATCTGGGTTCCTCTTTAGCAGTTTGTTTCTACTTCAGAGGCAGAAATGGAGGAAGAAGACACAGACATCCCAGGAGAAGCAGAACACATATGCCCAAAGGCCTCTATCTCTGTAAACTGGAAGTTGCACATTTGACTTGAGTTGAGGCACAATATCTAAAAATAGTTCTTGAAAAGCAGACCATATGGCGTTGTGAAAAATATAAGCTATCAGAAAGAGGCTAAAGAAAATGGATAAGAATTGTGGGATTCCGGTGTACGTTGTTAGCAATCTAAAAGCAACTCCTGCAGAATCGACCCGACAACCCCGGTCAGTTCTCCCAGTGGACACTAGAGGGCGG
>PVJX010018319.1:0-36751 GCA_004027295.1 Dolichotis patagonum
ATATAAAACCACAATACAAGGTGATCTACAATGGTTACTATGATGTCTCAGCAGTATATAACAATATTAATAAAAACAAAGCATTGGAGACATTAAAAGACTTCAAAAGCAGGTAATAATCAAACCAGAGTGGGTATCTTAGTGAATCTTGTCATCTTCAGTGTAGTTACCTATACCCTTAGAATTGATACTATCAGCATAACAGATTTGAATAAAATCAGTCAATACAAAACAGCAATCTAACAAACCAGATTCAAATAAAATCAGTCATAATAAGACAGTATAAGTTATTCAGGGCTTCAGATTAAGTTGATAGGAAATTAAGGATGATTACCATAATATGTTCTGCTATTTTGGGGCTAGCTGACTGTCCCCTAAAATCTAGTGTAAGTAGACAAACTGGAACAGAATATAAACCATCTAAGCAGAGTGGTGAGAATAATGTAGATTTTAAATCTTGTTACCCTATTAACAATATCCTCTGCCTTCCTTTTTTAGACAATTATTCCCCTTTTACTCCCATAGGGTGCACTGCATATTTTGGGTCCCACTAACTCCTAGAGAACTACTCAGCTGTAACGATAGAAATTCTTGAGACTTTTATAGATAAAGGAATACAACTCGAGGAATCAGAAGATTCAGAACCAGTTAGGATAAATAGCAGGTTGCTCCCCCCAATCTGACTGATCATTTTGACAGAATTGGCTTTTTATTCATTAAGTGGGCACCACTTCATTTGACTACAAGCATGCAACTCATTTTTCAGTATCAAAAGAAAAACACCATGGGCCAGGGCTTTAGCTCAGCAGTGTAAGTGCCTGCTTGGCAAACACGAGGTCATGAGTTCGATCCCCAGAACCAAAAAAAAAAGAAACAAAAAAGAAAAACACTAGTGACAAGATGCATTTCTACACAGAGGGAAGAGGTGTGTTTGTGGTTCTTTATTTACTTCGTCATACACATAACCTTAAGCACTATGCTAGGAAATTGGGGACTCAGATGAAATGAGATGCTTAAAATGTTTAATTACATGTAATGATAGAATTCCAAATTCAGTCTTAAATGGTAACATTTGCAATTAACTGACATGATTATTTACCTGGAACTGATTATTTCTTCCATAAATGTTTAAAATAAGACAATGTGCTTGATTTTTAAAGGGAATATTTTACACTTATTTTTTACAATATGTTTGAGAACTGCCTGAAAATGTTTCTATGTTATAGATATGGAAATTATATGCACAAACCCTAAAAGATTCAGAAATAAAAAAGTACACTAACAGAGCTATTTTAGCCTTACAACTGACTCTTGGATATAAAAGAACTCATTTTATCAATGTTCTGAGTTCATATTTACCAAGAATATTCAATTTTACTCTACAATGAATGGGAAATATTTCTTTTTAAAACCAATAGTCTTGTGGAGTGTTCAGTTTAAATTGTGTGTGTAAATGAAAGCTGAACTTTCAACCTCTCCCAGCTCCTTCAGGAGAGGGAAGAAATTGAAACCCATTCTGTGAATGTAGCCATTTAAGACAACATGGAGTTTCCAACTAGTACAAATGGTCTTAAGAATTCAGGACTGGCCCACAGCTAAGAGGTTATGTGCCCTGTGCCCCTTATTTTAGAAACAATGTACTTAACAGAAAGGCAAGAGTACAGGAAACAAAAATCTCACAGCTACATACATATAATCTTTATATGTATATATATCTTTATATGTAGATCTATGTATATATACATGTATATATATGTATATACATTATATATGATAAATTTCTATACTACTAATCTCTGTTCATACAAAAGAATAGTTTGTGCTTTCATTGTTTGATCATTTTTTGTGCCTAAATCCTGTAACCTGAACAACTACTTTGAAGATAATAACATGTGATACATTAATTAGTGTTAATATCGTACTATTTTTAAAAATTCTGTATCATTTCTATCCTTTTTTTCCATTTTGCTCTCACAACCATGAGGATTCCACAGATTCTACCATGCCATGCTTCTCAGTCCTCTATGCAGTGTTAACAGAGTGCTTATTTCTCTTCAAGATAGGATAGTTGATCATTGATGGTTTTGAAACCAACTTTGGTGCTCATTGCATTTTGACATGAAATTTTGTATTAGTGCTTGTACTCCACATGCCAACTAGCACTTGGCAGTGTCCATTGCTTTGTGATTTGCTACCACTTAGGCAAAAATAATTTGTTTGATACTCTTTCTTATTATTTGTTACATCTCCTGGAACCAATAATACCGAGAACCAGGGTACCTCTATAGCTCATCTTTTAATGTATTGTTTCTTAAGTATCTGCAGGTTATTTGCTGACTTTCTTCAAGTCTAGTTGTTGAGTCAGATTATCTTTAGATACCTGTAAAAGCTTTTGTATCTGTTACAAGTTCCAAGAAATGCTTGTATTGCTCATCCAGAGACCACCCTTGAGAGTTGCAATAATCTAGAAAACAAAAATTTAGATCTATAAGTCTTTAAGAAATGATTTAGTAATCAACACTTTTGTTTTCTTAAAGTTTCCACCTCTTTGCATAGTATTTAATACTCTGTTTCATGTTCTCTTTTCAATTAGTTTTGGTTTTTTCTTGTTTTATTAGTACATGTTTACACAACATAATGGTAACATTCATTGTGAAGAGCTGAGACATGTGCATGGAACATTTTAATTTTTTTCTCATTTCCCTCCTATCTCTGATCTCCTTCCCTTTTGCAAAAGATCCTTTTCCCTGTTTCCTATTATTTATCTTTTATTTTTCTCTTTGATTTATTTGTTTTAGATTTTTCATTCAACAGAAATCAGGCAATATTTAAACTTGTATGTCTGATTTATTTCAGGTACATCCATTTTCCTACAAATGAATTAAGTTTATTCTTTTTATGGCAGAGTAGTGCTCCATAGCATATAAATAACACATTTTAAAAAGTATTCAGTGACCACCAGAATTCAAGTATTTTGTTCTTTTCTGTAAAGCAAAGAGAATAGGAAACCAACAAAAAAGTCATGAATTTAGGGAACAGTGTGTTTGACAATGTCATGTTGAATGAAAGGAGACATAAAATTGAATTAACTTGGTTCATATCACGTTTCATTGGATCATATCAAACTTTCATACATTAATGGTATTTGTTCTGTCATCGAGAAAATGAAGTTTCAAGCTGATGTTTATGCCCAGGCTTTAGACTGATATTTGATAATCTCAGTCTCCTTAAAACATAAGCAAGTATGAAATTGTTAAGGAGTTTACTCATACTCATTGTTATAGTTGATACATTATGTCAACTTGAGAAATTTAGAACTTTAACTAAGCAATTTAGCAGGAAGCCAAGGTGTTTACTTTGCAAACATCCTCATCTTGTGCAAGAGGAGGGCAAAGAGATTCTGTGAGTGCTATACCTGCCCTGGAGGAGAGGGTGGCCTGTGTACAATATGAGGGAGGAAAAGAGGCTCTCTTCCCCTTTGCTCTTGTTGCTTTGCTGCCTTCTGCCACCTTGAAGTGTTGCCCCAGTGCCATGCCACCCTGCCTTGGAGCCAGCTGATTAAGGACTGAAACCTCCACAAACTGTGAGCTACATAAACCTTTCTTTCCTTAATTTTGGGTGTCAGGTATTTTGTCTCAGTAATGATGGAAAAGTAACCTGGAAAGTTACATAGATGCCTTTTTTGTAAGAAAGAAGTTGAGGATGTTTGACACTAAATTAAGTGCATTTTGCAGTATCTGACACTGCAGCCACGTTCACATGGGCTTTACCTAAGAGGAACCTATGAATGTGTATTTTGAAATTTGAAATTGCATTCAATTCTTCATAATACTGGAAATATTTTAAAGATATTTGTTCACTTTGCATCATGTAGTTAGAATATCTTAATAAATAATTAAATTTTGCTTTCAAAATGTGTTATCCTATAGGTAGAACTATTAAAAATGCATGTGATATATGCAAGTTTTGGATAATGATGGAAAATATACTTTAGTAAATGAAAAAGAAAATGTACTTTGTTAAAATAAAGCCCTTATCATGTAATATGTTCTTGCTTTGCCATCTACTCTATACCTTAGAACTCATTTTCCCTATAGTTTGAGATATCTTACCACTGTTTTTCACAGCTGATATCATGTATGTAAGCTACTAGAGCCCACTTCTGAATAGTTACAGTTTTTATTACAAAAACTGATTTTATGGTCTCCAGAATTTTTAAAATTACTTGAAAATGTCTTTAAAGAAGTGGTTCATTGAGGATGGTTCTCTAAAACTTCCCGCTACATTTTCCTTCTGTCTAGGACGATGAATTATAAATTGACCTGGAGGACATCCTGTCTCATCACTGTCCTTGCTTTGTAAGAATGGTTTGTTGTTTGACCAGAGCCCACCGCAGTTACCAGCACAGTCCCTGAAACCCTCACTGGCTCCACTCATCGTCCTTGGCTCGGGTGTAATGAAAATACCAAGGTGCTGGCTGACTCATATCCCTTTTCCCCATCAACAGCTGGCCATCCCAGATCCCTCCTTTAGTCTCTTGCCCTGTCTTTCCTTTCCTGTCAGGAGTTTTAAGCTGGTCATGAGATTGAAACCCATCACATCTGAGTCACAGGCAATGAGTGACGGGTTGTGGGTGTTGCTGGGACCAGTAATGGTGACTGTGGTGGGCTAGTAAGAAGAACAAAGCAGTCTTGCAAGGACAAGGACAAAGAAAGAGACAGGCAATGAGAAAACTCTAATTTCCGAGGCCCCTGTCTCCAAGTAGGTCTTATCCTCCTCTGTGACTGCAACAGCAACCATTAGTCCTAGGGTTTCCAGCTGTGATTAGAAAAGAGCAGGGAGTTTCCACGATCTAGTGTGGCTCAAGGGCATTTTTGTTTCCCTTTTTGAGTGTTCAGCTTCTTACCTGAAAAATTGTCCTTGGTTGATGAAAACCACGATCAGAATATTCTATTGGCATTGCTTTCATTAACACCTGGTGTATGATTTCTCTGGGCAGTGTAGGTAGTACATATGTCATACTCCATTTTCAGTTGGCAAAACTGTATCAACTGAGTACTTTTGCTCTGGAGGCCAAGAGCACAGTGTGCGTGGTGTCTGTTCCTCTCCTTCTTTCCCTTCTTCTCCTTCTCCTCCTCCTTTTTCTTCTCCTCCTTCTCCTTCCCCTTGACCTCTTTCTCCTCTTCTCTCTTCTCCACCTCTTGCTCCTCCTCTTCTTTATTAAGCTTGTTGCTACAATTTTTATGTACATGATGATCACATGCATTTATAGGGACTTGCCCCAGCACATGATATATCTTAGCTCCTCTTTTTCCCATTCCCTGGTCCTCCCTACAATTCCTCCTCCCCTCCTTATTTGAAAAGTTCTATTTATAATTTATTCTTTTTTCTCATTTTTTACTCCCCCCATTCCACTTTCTTTTTGAACAATTTCTTCCTGTTTCAAAATATCTATTATATAATTTGGCTCTTATTTACACTTTCGGTTTCTCACACCAGAGAGATAATGTGTTATTTGCACAGATACGAGTAATTTATTTCACTTAAGAATATGATTGCAATGTCCATCTATTTAGCTATATGTATCCCAAGGTTTCCTTCTTCATGGTTGAGTAGTACTCCATTGTATAAAAAAACACACCTTTTATTTTTATCCATTTATCAGTTGATGGACATTTGGGTTTCTTCCAAGATTTAGCTATTACAAACTCTACTGCTATAAAAATGGCTGTACATATATCATATTATGATGCTTTTAATTGTTTTGGGAAGATACCAAGAAGAAAAATAGTTGAATCAACAGAACCTAGTTCTCTGAATCATCATGCTAATTTTCTCACTGCTTATACCAATTTATACTCCTAATAATAAAGGAGAGATTCCTTTTTACCCACAGCCCTCTCAGCATTTGTTATTGGTTTATTTCTTAAAGATAGCTCTTCTTTCTAGAGTGAAGGGGAATCTCAGTGTTGTTTTAATTTGCATTTCTTGAACAGCCAGTGATGTTGAACATTTTTTCATGTATTTATTTTTCTTTGTAATTCTTCTGAGAAATATCTATTCATTTCAAATGCCGATTTATGAATTGAGTCTTTGAATTTGTGGGGGTCTAGCTTTTTAAGTTATTCTAAACATTAATCCTTCATCTCAGCAGTAGCTTTTAAAATCTTTTCCCCACACTGTAGGTTATCTCTTCACCCTGATGGTAGTGTCTTTTGCTGTGGAAAAGCTTTTTAATAAGATGATATCACAGTTGTTAATTTATGTAATATTTCCAGTCAAAATGGGGTTTAGTTCATAAAGTCTTTACCTATAGCTATGTCTACAGGAGTTTTAACTTTCTATTTTCCATCAGATTAAATGTTTCTGTTTTTATAATTAGATATGTGATTAATTGTTTGAGTTAGTGCATTGGTGAGAGATACAGGTCTAGGTTCAATCTTCAGCATGTGCAGAGACAGTATTCCCAACACCATGTATTAAAGAGACTATCTTTCTTGCAGTGAAAATGTTTGATTCCTTTGTGAAAGACAAGGTAGCTGAGAGTGTTTCTGATGAACATTTTTTCCAGTGTTTTTATGTGAATTTTTAGTATGTAATTCTCTGCCCTAATCCTTTCTTATAAGGTGGTCAATCATACTAAATTAAGTCTCAACTAAAAGATATCTTTTAATCTTTACCACCTGTTTTTTAAGCCCTGTATCTACATGTAGTTATATTCTGATTGACACTGGATTTGGGGGGAAGTATGTTATAAATCTGAAATAATAAGTATTTCTGAAATACCTAAGATTACTTTTCTTTCACTGGTCCTAAATAAAATTAAGCATTAAGAACAAAGACAGTGAAAAAACAAAATAACCATTAATATAAATTTTGTACCTTTTTTCTAGATTATTTACTCTTTGTCCTTTATCAATTAAGTCATTAAGGGTGTTGCTCTATGTTTACTTTTATATCACCTCAGGAAATTTGTGCTTTAAAGCTCAAAATTGTACCTAGAGTGGTTTAATTTGAGTTTGACTAATTTACCATATCTGTGAACAGTGGCTTTTACATTCTAGTATTTGACCTGTAGTTTATTTTTATAGTATTTTAACTTCATGTAAACAGAATGTAACACATGATTTTTCTAAAGTCTGTGAAGGAATCACAAATTGTTTTCTTTTTATTAACAATGGTGGTAATACCAGAAAATTCTTCTGTCTTGCCTTCTATGTGCCATTGCCTATTCTAAGCACTTTACAGGTGTTTATTCTTTTAATACTCTTGTGGAATTTAAAGTTTCTGTTCTTGAGAAAAGGAACATTGATTTTTGAACTATCAAGCAATTCCAAGAAGGAAAATTTAAATATGCTGCAAATTACGTTGAATGAGTAGTGTCCTCTCAATTTAATACTATTTTGAGAAAAAATATAAATTTTTATATTTCATTCATGAATTTTAGTCATTTTTCAATGGAGATAATAGAGTAGCTACATTAATGAAATACTTAAAAATTAAATTTGTTTCTCTTCTAGACATTATAGATGCTTATCAAGTGCTAAATTTGCTTACATAATTTGCATTAAAAGGCTTAGAAAGAAGAGTGATGGTACTAAAGTTTGTTGAAAATCTTAAGAACACCACACCCGGAAGTGATAGGCCTATCCAGGACCACAGAGCTACAACCTCCTTATCTCAGAGGTGTTGAGAATACACTGCCATTGTTACATTACCTAGAAACCAGAAGAAAAATATTTCATCAATGAGAAAAATTGGCTAAAAGAAACATGGTTGAACCAAAACTAGTATTATCATTGGCAGGCTGTATTGTTTGCAGAAAATTTTGTTTAGTCTGTATCATGTGAGCATGATACTCTGCAGTTACTGGTGATTATCCTTGAGAATGTTTGCAGACCCACACCAAAACAATAGAAGTAGTATTTTCAACTTAAATAAACTTTGGAGAGCAATTGTGTATTTAATTTTCATACTATGATAGCTACAAAGCTAGAGATTTACTTTTATTTCTTAAATCTTATGCACAGAAATACTTTTGAAAGTACTTTTCTATGTCTGTGCAATTTATCTTTATACTTAGGAACCTTAACATAGTAGCTATTTTTAATATTGTATTCAGGATTTTTCTTTTTTTCTGGTAGCAGAGATCGAACTCATGACCTTGCACTTGCCAGGCAGGTGCTTTTGCTGCTGAGCTAAATCCCTGGAGCTCTACTAAGGATTAATGTAACAGTTTGTAATTGATTTTAATATCCTCTGAAATGCATCACAAACAATTCACATATTTATGGTTGTGAAAGATCAGTTTATGATGCCACTTTGCTGTGTATAAAATTTCATGACCATTGAAATCACTCAGACTTGATCCTTTTATCTTTCATGTCGCTGAGTTCTCCTCTTACTCAGTTTACAAACATCTGATAAACAGAATGTTACGTTAGAGTCTCTAAAGTACTTGGCCATGTTCTTTTTTTTCTCCCTCATACGCTTGTCCTGTCTATCACACCCTTTCAGCGCCCTCCATCTGAGGAATCCCTAGGAAAGTAGTAAGGGCCAACCAATGTCAGTACTCCGGTGAAAAGTTCTCTGATTTCTAAATAGGTGACCTCTTCTAAACTCCTCTAGGTCTTACGTTGTATCTTTATGATATTAGTCGCATACTAACATGTTACATCTTTGTGCATAAGTTAGCCTTCTTAGCATCATAGGTCTTTTGTTTTGTTCATCTTATAGTTCCATAAATTTTTAAGCACCATATCATAATATGAAGACATATTCAATAAATAATTTTGAACGGAGAACAAATAGAAAATGGAAAACATTTTTTAAAAAAAGTGACATGGAAGTGGAGGGTGCACATGGAGGCGGAGCTGCGGAGTTGGGAATCAAAACAAAGGGCCTGAGGGGCGTGGGGAGGCAGCGGGCCGGATGTGAGCCTCTGTGGGAGGCGGCTGGGGTGAGTTTGCTCTTAGCACTGGGACTAGACCCTGACGGACCTACTGCTCTGGGGCCACCAGAGCTGGGAGGGGGACAGTGCCCCCCTCCCCCGACTCCTTCTGGTGGGGTGAGGGGGTTGGCTAGTGCGAGGATGTGGACTGGGACCAGCAGAACCCTGCCTCAGAGTCAGCCTGTCTCCTTTTGGAGTCTGTTCCCCTTTGGATATTTGGCTCCCCGCCCGCACCTGTTTCCCTGCTCCCTATTGGGTCTGCAGGTGTATCAGCCTTCTCCGAAGAGGGTTCAAAGTTGGGAAGTGAAAACGCTTGGAGCAATGTTTTTGCAACCTTGCTGAGTGTTTTGTGTTTTGCTCAGCCCTTGAACAGTCCCTAGGGTGTAGCATTGGGGCTTCAGACACTCCCCCTACTGATTGTAACCTTGTGATACACCGTAAAGAGTTTTCCAAGCATCTTTCTGATATTACTAAGAGCTTTCCGGTTACCTTTGTGTCTTTTGGACTTCTGGAATATCTGAGCGAGATTTTTCTGTTTAGCATACAGGGAAGTTGTAAACTAAACAGTCATCTTTGACGTTTACTGGTCGTTTCATTAGGTATACCAGGCACTGTGCTAGGTGCACGAGATACCTCAATAGTGAATAAGAAAACAGTTTCTGCTGTCGTGGAATTTATGTTTTAATAGGAGAGAGACAGTAAGGTAGCAAGTAAATAAACAAGATCATTTTAGATGGAAGACCTGTGAGAATGGGGAAACGTAATGGGGAGAAGTGGAGTGGGAGTTTTGGACTAGATTAAATGCTAAGGGAAGGTCCTTTGCACACTCTAGTCCTTTTGCTAATTGGATATCGCAAGGACTCAAACCGTCATCAGTGGGCTTCACCTTACTAGCAGGCCCATACAAGAGAATCTGAGGTTCAGAGAGGTTGTGAGTTGTCCAAAGCTGCAAAGATAGGAAAGGGTAGCCATGGAGAATAAAATGCAGGCAATGTGATATCATAGACTGTGATCTCAACCACTATCTGAATCTATCAGACTGAGAGATACTGGCAGAAAGGAGACTCCCACTCGAATAGAACTTGCTTTGGCTCTCTGAGATGCTTAGTAGCATTCTCAGGAATACTCGGGAAAATTTTAGAGTGCTGGTGGCTAACAAGTTCTTATTTTTATTTGTTTGCTTGTATCGAGCAATATTGGAGGTGCTTTAGTGTAAGGCGGTAGAGAGGTGAACAAGCCTAGTTTTGCCACCCTTCTGCAGTTATTGTTCAATCTTGAACTAGCTACAAAACTTGTTTCTTTTTCTCATTCTCTAACCTGTAACTGATTTCTTTCCACCTTACAGAATTGAGGAAAAAGTTATATAAGTGAATTTTAGTGCCTCCACTTTGTTTTTGTGGTACTGGGGATTGAACTTGTATAGCACTGTGTTTGCATGGAAATACATCACCAGCCCTATTGTTGATGTTGTTGTTATTGTAGTGAGAGATGTGACTCCTAGGTAGGAGAAAAGCAGCCTCTGTGACAGTTTGAGACTGAACAGCAGGAAGTTTTGTGGTTTTACCCTACAGCAGGCTGTCTGTGGTTCTGCTTCTGCATGTGTGGCGGCACCACTGTCCACTGTATTTCCTCCAGGTACAGGTGGCCCTACTTGCCTATTTCCTTATTAGCCCACAGAACCCACATCCTTAGCAACAAGCTGACCACTCAGTCAAGGGCAGTCACCCTTAGAGGGAGAGGTCCCTGGACCTGTACCTCCTAAAACAGGACCACTGGCCCAGTTTCAGCAGTTAGCTCTGGGGACCCCCACTCCTTGGAGTAACTTTTTATTGCTTCCTTTTGCAAATAAACTCTACTTTCACTTTGCAAAAAAATGTGACATTTGGTATTTTGCCTTTTCTTTCCTAAAACATAGAAAAATAATTTGCATTTAGGAGATACAACTACCCAAAGGGATAGGACAGCCTAACTATATAATGATATATTAGCAATCCACAGTTAAAAAAAAAGCTAGCACAGATTCACTTATTCAACATGTAGATAAGGAAAATAAAGAATTTGGCAAGAAAAGCGTGATTTTCCAATGTATTCTAAACCCCCAAAGGGTAAATAATTCCTTAGTTGATGCCTATAAGAAAGAGAGAGAGACATGTCTAGTTTGACAAGAGCATCAAAAACAATTTCAAAAAGAAATGACATTTGCTAAAAATACTGAAGGATGAAGAGGAGTTTGCTAGTCAAATAGGAAAGTAAAAAACATTATTTTCAAGAACTGAGGAAAATCATGCCTGAAGGTTGTGACACGAAGGATGCAGTATTTGGAAAGATAGGTTATGGAATGAGACAGGAAGCATACACTTTGGTGGAGGAGGGGCCAAGGATCCATATTAACGATTTTGGCATAAGCTTTTATCTTATACGAGATGAAGAGACATTAAATTAAAAAGTTTTAAGCAACAAAGTGGCTTGATAAGATATACAGCATGTTGAAGAATAAATTAAGTCAACAGGATGAGACCGCAGCAAAATTTCAAGAAAATACTGGGAACCCAAGTGCAGGAGATAGCAATCGGATCTAGAAAACGAAGCAATGCACAATGCAGAAACTTAGATTGAGTCAAATGAAGACAGAGCAAATGACGCGGTCTGGGGTGTAGTTTTGAATAAATGTAAAGCCTAAGACTCAAGCTAGTGGTGGTGAACCTATGGCACCTGCGCAGTAACGGGCTGTTGGTTATCACTGAAAGCTCGGAACGGTTCACAGTCACTCAATTAGACTAATAGGAAGATCTAGTGTGGGAAAGATGAGATCTCAGTCACTTGATCACCATTGTGACGAAATATCTGACACTTGCAACTTAAAGGAGGGAAGGTGTATTTTGGCTCAAGGATTCAGAAGTTTTCGTCCATGGTTTGCAGGCTCAAAAACAGAATGGCAGAGGTGCGTGGTGGAAGAAAAGTGGCTCACATCATGAGCAGGAAGGGGGCAGACAGGGACAAATCATAGCCTTTCAGGTCATGTCTCAATGGCCCACTTCCAACCAGGCTACAAACTCTAAACTGCAAGTCAACAACAGTGTCCACTACCCAGTCATCTTCCAAACACAAGAGGATTTTTGTGGACATTTCAGATACAAGTGTAACAGATTGTTTCATATTGCTTACTATTAACTGGCTCTGAAAAATCAACAAGACCTGTTCAATAAATAGTTACAAAAATGTTGTTCTGGCATCCGTAGAGACTCAATATGTCCATAAGCCAAAGCTATATGCATGGAGGTAAAACAATAGAAGCAAAGGAAATTGGACAGGGACCTTTCTGAGGGAAAAGGAGGCTAGGTACACAGGAGTCGGTAAAGAAGTCTGAAAAGATCTGAAGTCAGAGGAGAGTTCGGTTACAATTGTGCCAGAAAAACAAAGAAGAGAACTTTTAAAGACCATCTCCACAGGACTTGACCCTGTGAACACAAGACGAGAACCAAACAAGGACTTTAAAGAGAACTGTAGCGGGATATGTCTAGGACCTTGAATATACTACTGGTTTCTGCAGTGGATGCTTATATCCAAGCTAAGCAAATCATAGACATTTTGTATATCAATTATACATCAGTAAGACTATTCTATTAAAACTTTAGAAAATAGAAGCTTACAATAAAAACCAATGGGTACTTAAATTGGATGGTGTAATTTTATAATAGCCACCACTTATTTAATTTTTTAAAGATCCTGTTCTTATCTGTGTCCAGATCAGGGACCTTTCCTAAAATAAGATGTACCATCGTGCAAATGCTTCTGTATTGTCTATGAAGACATTCAACAGGCAGCATTTTTCATGTGTCTGTTTCCTGTCTAGTTGTGAATATTTGAAAATATTTTAGAAAGAAGTTAAAATACAAAACCTCATCATGGGAAACGTATTCAGCTAGAAAGCTGATCTGTTTTCCTTCTGGCATGGTGGTTTCATGTGCATTAAGACGCTGATTCGGTGTCCATCTGTACCCTATGGCAAGCAGTATAGATGAAAACTAACAAGCATCTAAAAACTAATGCTTTTTGTCCTTCACACAGTTGAACTTATCTGTGTCAGCAGTTAATCTTCCTAAGGTGGCTCCCAGGAGAGCATAGATCGTCACACAAAGCAGAGCCTGAGAAGTCTTTGTGTGCCACTAACTGATCAGATTATGTTATTTATTCCTGTCATTTTCCATTCCTTTCACCGCTACGGACCGTATAATAGGCTGGCAGACAGCTCTGCATTTATCACTCTTCCATCTACACAAAAAAGATCATAATTTAGTGTAACTCATGTAACTGCTGCGATGACTGTCACAAGGGGTTTGCTTGGCTCTGTTTTACTGATTCCAACGTTCAGCTAGGTCTGAACTGTCCTTTTAGTCCTGGAAACTTCTCAGTGTGTGTAGAGGATCCTGAGATTCTGCTATGCAGCGTAAGGCAATTCTGCACAATATACATGAGAAACCGTAATATATCTAGACTATTATGCTATTATTTTTTATTTAAATATGCTATATGAAATTTTTATTTGGAAATAGTTTTCTTCCGTTTTCCTGAAGCTAAAGAAACTTCAAACTAAAACTTGTGAAATAGCATTACTTCCATGAAACTTATTTATTTATATTCTTCCACATTACTTTTTACCTCCAAATGGCTCTTTGGAGCTTTGTACAGTTCCCACACAATTCCCCACCAAGTGTGCTTCTGGTGTTATGATTTGTATGGCCAACATGGTCAGCATGTACACTGTCTGGAGCAATCTGATTCGCTGGCCGTGGTAATTGAACTCTCCATGTAATTACATGTGGTAATGACATTTTAAGCACCTTACACAGGTGCTTCAGGGTTTTGTTGTTTTGTTGTAATATGAAGAAACATTAACAAATTCTTGGAGCTGTGCCAGATTGCAGAGGTGCTTTTCAACTGTGAACAGCAGTTTCATCCTCACACTACTTACCTCAGGTTAAGGAAATTCCAAAAGAGTATTCAGTGCTTTGGGTTGCACATGCTGTACAGGAAATTAAAATTCTATGCATTACCAAGCAGCATTAATAGATGTTAAATCAAACGGGAGATTTAGCTCAGTGGCATAAAAGCCTGCCTTGCAAGCGTGAGGCTGTGCGTTCAATCTCTGGTACCCCCCCAAAAAGATGTTGAATCAGAATCTGATATAATATGGGTTATGAATATCTTGGATACCAGGTGACCACCAACTGCAAAACAACAGCAAAATCCATTCTGCATGCTCAGGAATCACACTTTGTATGCCTAAGGACAAAATGTGAGTTCTGAAGTATGTGTGTGTGTGTGTGTGTGTCTGTGTGCACGTGTGTGTGCGTGTGTGCGTGCGTGCATGCATGTGTGTATATGTGTGTGTATATGTGTGTGTATGTGGCGTATGTGTGTATGTATGTGTGCGTATGTGTGTGTTTGTGTGTGTGCGTGTGTGTATGTGTGTATGTGTGTGTGTGCGCACGCGTGTGTTTGTACGTGTGCGTGTGTGTGCCTGTGTGTGTGATTTCAGAGGTGCTCCATCACCTGATGAACATACTACATGTTGCCAACTTACCTCAGTAAAAAAGAGAAAAAACACTGATTGTATAGAATTTTTGTTAAAGATTAAATGATAGGTCCACATACTGTACCAATAATCTGCTCTAGCGAATGTCAGGAAGTTTATAGTGATGGCAGCTATTGATATAAAGGAAAAACAACACAGAAGAGAGACGCAGATGCAAGTGTTTGCATACTAACCTAAAATAATACGCAGTTTCAAACCCTGAAAATAAGCGTATGATATTGTTAGGGCCAGGCATAAAGAAAATCAACTACATGTACACATTGGAAATTCTATAATTTCTCTAGCATGCTGTGACACATGTGAAGGGTGCTCATTTAATTCATTTTAAACTTGCATTCAAAGTGCAGTTTTGGCTAGGATCATTTCTTAATGTAATCGGAAAATACACACCTAGCTCATAATGCCCTTTTGCCTCATTACTTATGTATCTTTTTCCCTCTGGTAAATGTCAGCCCACAAAATGGAAAATATATTTTGTTTGATTTTTAAGTTAGCCACAGCCAGACATGACTGTGTGTGTCTGAAGGAGGCCCTGCTGTTCTGTATTTCACTCTGTCCTTTCTCCTCAGATTTTCAACCAGTCTGATTCCCAGTGCAGGTAATATTGGCTGTCCTTGTCTGAGGGTGGTTGGGCAATCCCCTGACAGAGGCGAGATTAAGGAATATTTGACCTGTGTGCTGGGAAACTGATGGTATTTCTGTCGACATACTCATCTTTTATAGGAGAGCTTCAATTCCCCAATCAATGACTGCTCTTGTCTTATGCCTTTCATAACAAGAAAGGTTAGCAGAAAACAGGAGACCAGCGAGAGTTAGTCATTTTCACAGAATTTCTATGATATAGTGGCTATGGTAAAAGCAGACACAAAAGCAATATTAATTTTTATTTCCTGCATTTTAATGAAGATTAAATTAAAGCATTAAGTACAATGATAAATTATTTGGCTTCATCTTTCCACTGATTCTGTCTTTTGAAATACTGAGATTACAGGTTCTATTTTTTGAGGTATATTTGAAAGATGATTATTAATGCTGCAGACATTGCCAGCAAAAATGGGATCGGCGAACAATAATAATTCTCTGGTTTAGCCTTTGCAAGTAAAGGCAATATCTGCACCTCTTGTATTTATCTAAATGAAAGAAGTGCCTGAATAATTTATTGCAGTTACCTTTGCTCTTTTTATTTCTATAGAACCCTGACGATATCACCTAAACTTCAGTTCTTCAAATATACTGATGATATCGGTGCTACTGAGTATAAATACAAGTTTAGAACTTGAGACATTGAGTCTTCACTCAGGGGATTTGGATATTTGATTCTTTTTGTTCATCACTCTGAAAGCACCAACTTGTGCTCAACAAAGCTAAATAAAGGGCACGTACGTCAGTCTAGGTCCCGCATCTGCCAAATCAGTTAAACCATTAAACAGTGGTACTTCTCTAGCATTAATCCCTCTGCTATCTCAGTTAATTATCCTGTATATCAGGCTCTGTCCCTGAAAGATGGTAGATCTAGACACCACTCACTACAGGAAACATTTATATACAATGCAATGGTTTGGGAATTATGTATCTTATGCTTAACCTGTTGCTACACACTAAAATGATAACAGAAACACAAGATAGTGTTCTTGCCTCAGAATAATTTTTAATCTCATTAAGAATTCTAAACATAATGACATACTATAAATAAATTCTGGTTTATATAAATAAAGTGGTTGTATTTTATTCAGTGGAGTTACGTGAGAATCAAGTATTTTGCAAGTTCGAGGAATGAGCAAATAGGAGCTTGCAGCTAAAGCGAAGACATGAATCAGACAAGAACAGAGGATGAGAATTTGCAAGTGGGAGGAAATAAGCTTTGAAAGTTGAGGTAAGGAAGCTTATAGCTTGTAGCAGCTACAGAGTTCTCTTGAGTACTGTCCTGTGGGGCTTAGATTTAATAGAGAAAGTAATCTGAGCTGTAAAGATGTGTTGACCAGAGAGGATAATGCTGAGATTGGTAACCAGTGGCTTTGACCTTAGAGTACATCATTCAAATAAGGAAAATACCACAAAATTTAATGCTTTAAGTCAAATAAATCAGGCTTAACTTCTACCTCACAAAGGTGGTCATAAATAGTCATTTTTATAATTTTGGAGGGTATGAAAAGAAAATCAAACTCTTCATGATTCTTGCAAGAAATTTAAAGTGGAAGGTAACTTCTATGCTTTAGGTAGAGAGGTACCTACTACTCTGTGAAGTGAATGTACCTGATACTCTTATTTGAGCCTATGTAGCCCTTTTAAAATAGTCTGTGACAGCTATCTTTTATATTATACCTATTAGCACACATTAATTATGGAAAGTGGTGAGCTATCTTGTGACATTTCCATTCATGTCTGTAACACGCTCTGATTGAATCCCTCTTGTTTTAAGTATGAGTGTATACTCTTTCTCCATGGCCCCATCAAGTTTTCTGTGAAAACTTACTCTGTTCTGAATTATTTTCCCATTTGGGGCACTGGGTGGGAAAGAGTCACAGTTCCATATCACTTAGGAAACTCCCTTGCTGAAATACCGTCTGCTTCACTGAGTTGATTCCTCTTTCTTCCTCCTCCGTAGTAACCTTTCTCAGCTTATTCTCTCCAAAGCCTGGGTATGGAGATAGGTGCTCCGACTTCTCCCATTTTCTTTTCATAACCTTCTTCACAGAAATAGCTGCTAATCCAACAGCCCAGACTCTGAACAGAAAGCTTGTAGGTCTGGGGGTCAGATCTACACATAATTAATCCCCATCATCCATATCAAGCAGAATAGAGTAAAATTAACAACTCAGTAATTACCCTGTCACAGGTATTTAAGCAAGTTAATTCTTGTCAGCAGGATGCAGTGAATGGAGGGCTACCTAGAAAGGAGGAATAGAGTAAAGGCCACGGCAACAATCCACAGGCGACCGCTGAGACACAAGCCTCCCATCATTAGAAAGTGACTTTCTGCAAAGTGAACGGTGAGATGCAGTAACTGGAAGAGAGGCTCGTGTTGCAAGACTGTCAAGGTGTGAGTCAGACACATTTTTAGTCTTCCACTTGAGACAATAAATATTCTTATTAGGAGACCTTATCTAAAACAAGAGCTTGACATCCAGTTTCCTTGTTATTTCACTTTCCTCCTTTCCCCACAGCGATTACTGCTGTGAGATTGTCAAACAAACATGTAAGACTTAGCAAAGCACTTGTAGCCTGGAGCAGGAGAGAGTAGTTTCTCACAATCCGTGCAGCTTCCATATGGGAGTTGCAACAATTAGTTTCTTTTTCCTAAGACAAGCTTTATTCAGAACTTTTTTTAAAGAAGTGGTACTTGGCTGAAATAGCTGAGAAGGGACAACTTGGATAGCAGGGAAGATGGCACCTAGCAAGGGAGATACACTGAATGTAGATTATGTAAGAAACTGTAAGTATAACTAGTGCCAGCTGAGTTTGGACCTGGAGGTGGGAGGGATGAGGAAGATGTTGCTAACCATGGGCTCACAGATGGAAGGGTAGAAAGAGAACAGGAAAAGAATGAATGTTGTTTTCTATATATCACAATATCTTCAACTGAATTATGAATATAGTTCCTTTTTACTGTAAACCTATAAATGAGAACTAATGAAAAACTAAACTCATAGTGATATCAGAACTCAACATTTACCCCTTAACTGAACTGAGCTAAGAGAGTTAGAGTTTTCAATGGTTGGGTAAATGAGTCTTAATATATAAGCTTGTAATTTTTAATATCCCTGCCTTCACCTAGTTCCTTTCTGGTAAAACAGGAGTCTGCAGAATGAGAAACCCTGTGTTAACAGTACCTGTTTTGAGGCATCAGTCTACTGAGAGCCAGATTTGGGAGGCAGACTAATGAGTGGAATCCTTCAGTCATTAACATTCCTGAAAATCGTTCCTATTTTATTTCTGAGTTCATATAGCACTGTACTTCCCCATTTCCTTTGAAGTGACTGTCTTTCTCTAGCCACTAAAATGTGAGAAATGCTGAAATTTCCCAAATTCCTTTCCTTGCCAGAAGCAGCATTGATTGACTATGTGAGGTAATGCAATGCTCTGTTCTTCCTACTCTGGTATTGGAAGCTCAATTTTAGATGAGTCCTATGTCATCCTGGATCGACACTCAGCAGGGAGGGTTCATACTTGACATATAGTGGATTGAGAAATAATTTTTTGTGTGTTCATTCCTCTAAGAATTGGGGTTCCAGAAGTAGTCTATCTTAATTTTATAGCTGTAAACAAAATTATTATTCACTTTTGGATGATCCCAAATATAATTCTTGAAGGTCTAAAAATTTTAAATAAGAACAAAGGCAAAATAGAGTCAAAAGCAACAGCAGGTTTGGAATGTGTGGATAAGTTATAGTTTCAATATTCCCTCTTTGAGAGACCCAGATGTGTCAGTATGAATTGCCATAGGGTAACAGTGGAAGAATATCATTAGCTATGTCATTCATTTTTAATATGAAAAGTGTCAGAATGTGTTAGGTTTAATATATACACCATTTATATTCCATGCATCATTTGCAATTTAAAAACATATTGGAGAAAACATATACCTTAAATTTCTTTTGGCCACATACTTTTCCTAACAAGGATTGAAATTGTTTGAGTATGATGTCAAGAGAAATAAGAGTACTGAGGAAGAGTCCAGATGATACTGAGTTCATTATTAATCTAATAGCATCAAACATTGATGCATTTAAAAGGAACATTTCTGTTTTCTGAGATATCGTCCCAGTTTCTGAACTTGTAATTCCTTTGTAGAGCCAAAATATACCAATGATTAATCTAACACTTTCTTGAACTCATAAATTTCACAAGACTAAATTGAGTTAATCCGTAGTTTGGGTGAATTGAATTTTAGGATAAAGTGAACCTACACTTGACAGACCATGATCATTCACATTTTTGAGATAACAAGGACATCAAAAAAATAGGAATGTTTTCAAGGACGTAGTATTGTGCCAGTATGATATTTAAAGTACAAACAAATCACCACGAATGACATTTGTAAGACTTAAGAGAACATGGATGCTAAAGAAGTCACACAGCTGTTGTTTCATACTTGAATTTCCTTAAAACCGCTCGGCAAACAGAAGGAAGCTTTTGTGCCTTACAACTTGGGCCAAGCAACAGATGCTATCTGCTCACTTAGATTAGGGAATCTATACTTTTGGTTTCTTGGTCAATTTCATTTGAAATTTCTGATGAAGTTCTTTTGGACTATAGGTAGAAGAAAAGACATTAAGAGTTGTCTACTGCAAAGTGAGCAGGGTTGTTTCCAAAGTCCAAACAATGGCACTATGGCAGGGGCAAGATGGAGGGGCCGTACCTTCTAGACCTGGGAGCACTGCTGAGTGTTTTCTTAAATATTAAAATTTACACTTAATGCATATTAGTAGAACAGAAGACAAAAAGAGACAGTAAATTTGAAGTCTGCTATCCTTTGTCTATTCCTTTGTCTGGATTGAATATATTGTGATATTACAGTAGTGAACAACAAAACATCTGTGAAACATGACATTCAGATACTTGGTATTTATAAATGGATCTTGGAGATCATCCAGTGCGCAAGAGCTAATTACCTGAGGGAAGGGCAAGCTTCAAAGGAAGACATCGTCTGAGGATGCCCAACGAAAACTGCAAGCTTTCCTCATCCTGCTTTGTCTTGGCCAAGTTATACTGAAAAAGGCAGCATGGAGTTAGAGGACTCAATGTTGAGCAGGTGCACATTTGAACTTTCTATAGGTATTTTCAAATTTTTCTACTTTTAGTCTGAGATGTTTCTTGAATTCTGTGGCATGGAGAACATCTTATGGCCAATGAAATTTCTAAAGGGTCTTGAAATTAACAGGTTTTATCTTATTTACTTTCCCGTAAGACAATGTAGATTTCCTAGCTACAGGGTAGTACAGACCCTTACACTGTCGCCCTGTGATAGAGCCCATGTAGCAATACTAGGGCTTCAAGTCAACTCTTTCTTTTTCCATATGGGTTGTTCTTCAGACTTTTTCAGCAGCAGCACTCAAAGCATTCCAAGCGAAAAATCCATTATTGTGCTCAATTATGCTCCTGACATTCTCTGTACAAACTGTAGTGTTTTCCCTAATAATCCAAAACACTCCCATATGGTTTCCAATGCTTCCTGGCTGGTTAAGGCTGACTAGAAATTTAGTCCTTCTACCATTCAAAACATTGGTGAGCAGAAAAAAATTCCACAAAACCAGATGTTCCCAGTTTAAAAAAAAAAGGAAATTTAATACTAAATAAAAGAAATTTAACTCAAGACAAACATACTCATTGTCTGCATAAATTTTAGGACTTGTCTATTGAGCAAACACATTCAATCCTGATTCCTGGTAACTCACCACATACATCTCTTAGGGCTGACTGCTTCTTGTAGGAACGGGAACCCTGAGTTATCCTTTTCTTTGCGAGTGTGCGATGCATGTGAAGAGGGCAGAACAGCGCTGAAGAATGTGAGCATGCACTAGCAATTTGGAACCTTGGCTCATGGATTATATTTTTTAAAGTTTAATAGGTAAGCGCATTTAGACTAAGAAAAGAAACAAGGTTCTTTACTTTTAGAGTAATTGATGTACCATGTTTGCCTTTCTTTCCTGCGGGCCACGGCCTCCATAGGATGACTACACAGTGCAACTTACACATATAAATCACAGGCTGCCACCTGTTATTTAATAGCTAGCAGTGCTGACTCAATAACAGTAAGATTCTGTAAAATTGTTCCCTCCAGCCCCGGGTATTCCCCATAGAGGTAATTGTCTAGAAAATAAATTTCTTGGACAAAAAAACAAGGAGTTACAGACCCAAGAACATCTTTTATTGTCTTAGAAGTTAACTTTCCACTGTGCTGATGTATCTAGTTCTACATTCTTTAGAGTTACTGTGGTAAATGTCATCACACTCAAGTTGATTTACATAATTTGTTTTCAGTTAAAGGACTGTAATACCCACTGGGCATCTATAATGATCATAGAGACTACTGATTACTTAGACCTTTACTTTTTTTTTTTCTTTTCCAGCAAGTTTGTCAGCATCATCTAAGTAATATATCAGACACAAGGAAAAGCAGCACTGCAAGACCAATTTGCTAAGGGGCTTGTAAAATCCAGTTTTTAAAAAAACTCACTGAAGCATCAAAGTAAAGGACCAAAGAAACAGATATTTTGATCAGGTTCTCAAGGTCAAATACATTACTAATTCATCAAATATCTCTTTCTGCTAGTTATTTGAAAAGCAAACAACCTGTCCTGTGTAGATGTTGCACTTAATAACTCTAATGTTTCAAGGAAAAAAGGCAGTGATAGAACTGAATTTTCTACCACTGTAAGAAGTGCTTCCATTGAACTAAAAAAACCACTTGCATCATTAATGAATACATTGAATATTCTTAGTAATACGACCTGAGAAACTTGACCTTAGTGGTTCTAGTTGATTATCTCTAATGTCAGGCTTGGGCGACAAACAATTATACATTCTGATTACAAAGAAAACCACACTCTTTTCTAAGATTTTCCGATTGTCTTTGCCTTGAAAATTTGTTTCCCAAGTTATGTTGTTATATAGATTAGTCAAGATTGATCTGGTCCTGGAAAGAGAGCTCAGCCAATTAGTCTGGACACCTATTATCACTTCTTCAGTGATAAGTTTCTCAGCTCCTGAGCACAGGGATTTTTTCTGCTCTGGCTTTGTAATAAATAAGACTTAAGAAAGGAAGACACTAAAATCTCCTCTAAGTATAAAGTTTACCTTTCTCTACATAATTTGTTTTAAAAGTTTGCCTAAGAAGTTTACACAGAATAACAGTTACAAATGTAACCTTTTGTTATGTAATAAAGCCAATGTAATCATTCTATTAAAGAATAACTTTCAAGGAGTTAGGATACATTTCTGGATAGAATCTCCTATTTCTCCTGCAGAAATTGAGTGAGATCTTAATTAGAGAAAGAAGCCACATGATCTGGTACAACACTTTCACAAGACTCAGTCCCATGCAACTTGGTATACATACAGGCTGATGTGGGCTTGTTAAAATATTAGGATGCACAGACAAATCATACTTGTCTAATCAGTATATATAAAATATCCATGACAATAAATAATGAGGACAGAAACTAAAAAAGAAACAAAGGAAGAAAAAGAGGATGAAAAATGTGGAGCAGAAGGAAGAAAAAACATCAGATGTACCAGCATCATTTGATGGTCATGATGTGCAGTTTCTACTTTATACCTAGAAAGTCTGGGAAGTCATAACCTCAGGTCAAGTGGGCATTAAAATAGGCAAATCATTTATTTTAATCTAAGTGGATTTTGATTCATTTATGAAGGTAGAAGTAGACTATCATTGTAAAGACACCTGGCAGGTAAGCACTCAGGGTCACTCAAAGGCAGTGCCATGAAGTGTCACTGGAATTTTCCATATCATGAAAGAAAGCAAGCAGTTAAATTATTCCTCATGTTGGATTCTATTTGAGAATTGTCAGTCTGCATGAGCTGCCTCTCATGTTGAAAATGGCAGATGCCCAGAAGATTTGCTAAAGCAACTGAGGTCTGCTTCTAAATCAGTTTTAGTCAGATGAGATTATCCAGTAGTGTCACTGCCACAGTGCAGGCATCAGGTAAGGATGGCAGCAGGTGGCTTCATGAGCATCAATGGGAACCTAACTGGGGTTACAGTCCAGTAGTTATTAATATACATGAGTCTTCTCTAACTGGTACCCAACAGAGCTTTAATATAATTTATCCTATCCTGACCAGGCTTTCTTTCAGGTAAAATTTCAGAAGATGCCAAGCAACTTCCTGTCCCAAAAAGTGTTGGAATACACCTAGAATAATATCACCAAAAGTATGACTGAAAACAATGATGGACGTATACTCAAACTTTTCTAAGTGTATCTCCTTTCTAATGACAAGAGGATTATGAAGACTGAAAGAGTCTGTGAGATGGGAAATAATGCCTGTGTATCAAAAAGCAATCAAAATTACAAATTCTAGTCAATGAAAAATTGATCCTTCTAACTCATTGCTTTATAGAAATAGCTATCCTTCAAGAAATTTTGTAAAAATAATCTTATTTTAGGCTGTTTCGTTAGGTTATTATCTGTAAGTTGGTGCTTATCTATATCCTTGAATTAACATCCTCAAAAGCATGGATATGGATCTTCTTGTTTTGTATATCACCTATCATCTTGACAAATGAATATAAGAACATGCATTTTGATGATGATGATAATGCAGCCTCCTTGACCTTGTATTTGAAAACTTTGACTCTACACTTCCAAGGAACATTCACGAGGATGGTTTCCAGATTGCTGTTCCTGAAGTCTTTAACACAGCACAGTGACTAAGTATTCACAGATGCCATGGAATTGAATAAAAGGTAAATGTTCATAATCAGCTCTGCTTCAAATCTGCTTGGATTCTTTGTCCCTAATGAACCTGACAGAATCAAGAATTTATGTGTGCTATAGCCTTAATCTGCATTCAGGGTTATCTTCCTTTGTGTCTGCCTAAGGTAGATATCTATTTTTAACAGACTATGGCCAGCTTCCTCGTCATTTCTTATAGCAGATTCCATATCCCTTTAGTGACATATTTGAATGTAACATCTAGATAGGGGCTTGCTGAAGTATAATCCACATTATCCTAATGCAGTCCTGAAATTGCAGGAGAGAAGTATGATAAGTGTCACATTATTGAAAGGAGAGACAGAAGGCATTGTGAGTGACACAGATAGGCATTCATCTTCCACCTATTCCTTCCCACATGGAAGACTCTGAAGTCTTGTCAAATGAGCTTGCCCAAGATGCCCCCTGGTGAAACAAACTTTCCTGAACTACTCAGTAACATTTTTTCTGAAGTCTGGAAACATGGAAAAATTTTTCTTTTTCTCAGTCTGTCTTAAAGTTTTTCAAAGTACATAAATAAAAACATTTAGACAGAACCAAGATCATAGGCTTGACTGACCCACTGCCTCCATTGGCAATTCCTAAAATCAGGTCCCTCAACCAGCATTGCTGCACAGGGTGGAACTCATAAAAAATGTACTTCTTTGGGTTCATTTCAGAACTACTGAATCAGAAATTTTTAAAGTGCCTTGAGAATCTTTATTTTCAGAAGCATTCTATGTGAATCTGCTACACTGAATACTTGTGAAGCACTGATTAAATTGTGCATGCTTTGCTTATTTTCTTAAACCTTCTGAGCCATTTCTTGGTTATATAACAGATGGCCATTAACGTCTTACTCAGTTTTACTATGGAGTAATTTATTTGTTTATAACCTAAACACCATTTAGGTGGTTCAATTTTTATATTTTTCCTTTACTTCCTTAAGAAGCTACCAAACTTGAGGGGAAAAGGTGTCTTGTTCATTTTTGTGCAGCATGTTAGGAATCTATAGTGGAATGATAACCTGTAAATTATAACTCAGTTGTCATTTTTTTGTGTGTTTTGCACATACCTGATCCATGCACACCCTACTGATGTTCTTCATAATAATCATTTAGCCACTAAGCAGCAGAACATGATCATGGATCGAGGCATCTTGCAAGGTTCATTTCTTGTGCTGAACCACCAGAAGGAATAGTGCTATGAGCAGCCAAAGTACTTTGAGCTACTGGAGAAAAAATAGAGTCCAGGAAACCATCCCAACACAAGATCCCAAATGTTTTCATAGTCCAGTGAAACATAAAACTTACCAAGTCACTGGGCACTTAGAAAGCATCACAGATCAGTGGGGTCCCCACTTTGGGTTGCTCCAAGTATCAGAAGCTGCCCAACTTAGTACACAATTGTCCTATCAGTCTCAAGACTCTCAATCTAGCTCTTCACACTGACCACACTTTACTTCTCTTGCCACATTGTTTTCGTTGCTATTAAGATCCTTCCTTCCTAGTAGGGCCCAATATCTATTTGGCAATTGCATTCATCATCATCTTCAGTTTTAAATACTTGGCCATCTTCTTGGAATGTTAAACGAGACATTCTTCCTTAAATAGTCCTACATAACTTGTACGAGATTTTTTTTTTTTTGCACTTGTTATTTTATTCTGGATGTTGAATGAACTTTTCTTCTACTTGTTTTTTTTTCCTATTTGGATTCCATCCACTTGTGTTTTTATGCATAACTATCCTGCCTCTTTTTCAAACATGCCTGTCTGCAACTTGCCTAGCTCTGACTTCAAAACTTGCTTGAACTCATGTATGTGTGTGTGTAGTTCCAAGTTACACCTTTTGACAGACACTAAGCTCATTAATGGTAGCTTGTTCTACCATGTGTTTTCTTGGCTTTCCCTCTAGTTTAGATATTACTGAACCATTAACATTTCTGTGCCCACAAACTGATCACAATTTTTCAATGTATTTTGCTGCACATCAATGTTCTTTTCACTTTGGTTCATCTTTTAAATTTTGCTTCAAGTCTTTTCCATTCCATTTCCATTTCCATTTACAAACTGTAATGGTCTACTCTTATCACTATAGGCTATGTACATTTCAAGATTCCCAGTGGACACCTGACACCATGTGCTATGTATGCTTTGTTTATTGTTTCCACAGATACTGTGATGTTTATAATTAATTTCTAACTTGATTTACTTGGGCACTCTCTGGGGGATTAATATTTCAGTTGTGTTTGGGTGAGTCGTGGAGGAGTAACCTTGGGTACTATAAATGTTCTTTGGTCCCTTCCTTTTTGCACTTGTCTCCTACTCTGCCTCTGGTTGCCATGAACTGAGAGCTTTCTCCACCATGCCCTTTCATCTCATGCTTCTGCCCTACAGCCTGTCAACAGTGGATGGAATCCTTGGAAAGCATAAGTCACATTAGACTTGGCCTTTGTTAAATTGTGGGTGTGGGGTTCCGTGTCCCAGGTACAAGAAAGATGACTAATACACTCACTCCTGTGATAAAGTTTCAAATTTTTAAATAAGGCACAGTAAGAAAATAGCAGCAACTAATAGTACAATCAAACAACTCTGACAATACACTCTGAATAAATATACTTAAATTTATGAATTGCTTATTTCTAGCGTTTTTCCATTTAACATATTTTTGGGCCATGTTTGACCATCAGTAATCAAAATCACAAATCAAACAAACAACAAACACCCCCCAAAGATGAAATCAGATAAGGGACAGTTACTGTAACTTTAACAGTTTTCCAGAAAGAAAGTTAAACAAGCTCAACTAGGATTTGCTACATCTGGGTGTAACAGAGCACATTTAAAAATTAGGTTTTGTACATAATTTCCTTCTCTGCCTGTAAAATCTTGGTTTCCCAGAAGTCACAGCTACATACAGAATATTCTGGCTCTTTGCTATCTATGTGCATGGCTACAGCCAAGTCCAGGCTGACCTCTCGTCTAATAAGTACTTACTCAGAAGCTGTAGATGATAACTGAAGACAGAATTCATCTCTACTTAGTGCTAAAAGTATAGGCAGTTCTGTACTAATTATTTTTTCAATCACATTCAACTTTTCCTCACAGAGAAAAAAAATTAAGTTCTGCTTGTGATTATCTTGCCTTGGGAAATGCAGAAAAGAGAGCAAGTGTCAGCTTGTTTATGAAGAGCAAGCACTGTGATTAAAAATAAAGATTAAAAGCCTCATGCTGGTCAGTCAGGGAGACTTGATCATAGGAATATTTTGGTTTGAAACAACACTAAAGTTTTACTTATCTCATTTAACAAACTTTGTACAAATAACAATTAAGCCATGGATTCTTTAAGTGTGTGTTGGCAACAGGCAAAGGAACAAAAGACCAGCAGTCTCTTCAGAACTAATAGCCTTGTGAACAAGTGCTCTGCTTCTGTGGAACAAGAGAAGGATTTTAAAGATTGAGCACTTGTCATAAAACGAGACTCCCAGGCATATAATAGCATCATGGAAAGAAAAACTTTCCAAGAGTTGCTAGATCTCCGCTAGCACAACCAAGAAAATACAATGTAAACCAGTACTTAATTTTAAATATTCTCTTACATTAACATATGTGAAGAATATGACAAAATTAATTTATGAATAGATCTTATTTAGCATGTCAGCCAAACTATAATCAAAGTGAAAAATTTAATGAGATATTTCCAATTTTAATTAGGTTTTTAAGTACCCAGTGTGCATTTTAATCTTGTAGCTCACCTCATTCAACACCAACCACAATTCAAGTGCCTAGAGGAATATGCACCTAGGGACTCCTCTACTGGATCAGTTAGGTCTAGGTGTTGTAGTTTTCTCCAATTAATAAGCATTGCTGGAAGAAGTTCAAGTCTGGTCCAGATGGAACTGGCTATATCTATTCTAGTAGTGCATGTACAGATCACCTAAACATTATGATTTGGGAAAGTAAAACATGTCACACCCTTATTTTACAACAAATGTTGATAAACAGACATCTAGTTAGCTTTATAATGTTTGGTGTTTTGAATTTTCCATCTGTTCAACTATATGGTTAGGCTATGGAAAACAGTGATAAGCAGATACTCCAGCATTGATTTTTAAAATAATTTGGTTTGATAGAGAAAGTTTCTATTTTATAGGGTCAAATGGGCCTCGCTCATGTCTAATACAATGTGAAGTAACATCAAATGTGGAACCCATCAGTAGGTTACATTAACATAATTTTATTATAATTAGCTTAATTTAACCATTAATTCAAGAACATTTTCACTGACAATAGCTACAGTATCACCTAACCAGAAATGTTAATAATCTTTTTACTTATGGTTCACATTTATAATACTTCTATACAATGGGTGCTTTAGTTGTACGCATTTCAAAATATTTGGACTAACAGACTATTCTCACATGAACTGAATGATTTTTTTTGAAAAATAATAATCATCCATTTATTCAAGGACAAAATTGCAAAATTAGTGAATACTTGAAGTGAAGTGGCTCTAAAGATACAGTTCAGTGGTCTTCAGCTGGGGATGTAAATGTGTATAATCAATGCTCAAATACGGAAGAATAGAGAAAGATTTCTTAGGATACAATTTTTAGAAGTTAAATTTCATTAACTCCATAATATATGCATAAAGCAAAAAAAATAAATTTTTCTGTTAATTTTTTACAATTCTGTTTTCTTTTTCAAATGGAAGATATCCTACACTAATGCTTTCTAAAATTAATTCATATTAGTTATGCAGGGCAATAGTTTCCATTTTGGCATATTTATATACACATATGCTTTAATCATTTCTACCCCTTCATTACTTTTTTATGGAAAAAATAAAATAATATTACAAAACAAAATAGTAGGTGAAAAATAATAGTTAATATATGTGTTGTAATCTTCAAGGTAGTTACTCAAAGTACAAAATATGGACATAAAAATTCTCTAAACAGCATTATTTATTCTTTTCCTCTCAATTGTCATCCTTATCTGAAATAGTCTCCCATCCCAACAACTTTTGTATTTTTCCTCCCTCCCTCTCTCTCTCCTGTCATCTTAATATGGTACATTATTATGGTGCATACGATCTCCAGAAAACTAAATAGAGGTAATTATTTCCTTCATAACAAATCAAGGACTTGCATTTCTGTTTTAGATTACATAGAGTATATATATGCCGTATATAAGAAACACATCTAACTTAAAAAGAAACTCATACACTGAAAGTCAAGGATGGAAAAAATACTCATGAAATAAGAATTTAAAAAAAACAGGGGTAGCTATTCTGTTTGCAAATCATGTGAACTTCAAACAAATAATAAAATGACCAAAAGAGAAAGAAGATTACTATATATTGTTAAGGGAAAAATTCAAGCAACAGAATATATAGCAATAAATATATAGGGTCCAAATACAGGAGCACCCAATTATATAAGACAAATACACAAAGACTAATAGACATGAAAAATTTAAAAATGCAACAACTCAGTTTTAATGGGGGACCTAAATACCCCATCGTCACAAAGAGATAGATCAACCAGACAAAAAGTCAGCAAGGAACTAACAGAACTGAATCAAACCTGTGAACAAATGTACTTACTACATGTTTACAGATTATTCCACAAAACAAAATTAGAATACACATTCTTCTCAGTTACACATGGGACAGTCTCTAAAATAGACCATGTATTACATCATGGAATGTGCTTAAGTAAATAGAAAGGAATTGAAATTGTCCTATGTATATTATCTGACCATAGTGCACTAAAATTAAAAATTAATGGCAAAAGTCACTAAAAAGCCTATATAAACACATGAAAATTAAATAACACCTTCCTGAACAGTCAGTGAGTCACAGATGACATTAATAAGAAATTAAACAATATCTATAATTAAATTAAAATGCAGATAAAACATATCAGAACCTGTGGGACACAATGAAAGTGGTCCCAAGAGGGAAATATATAGCAATGAATTCTCACATCTTAAAACAATGAGCACAAATAAACAACCTAAGGCTGCACCTCAAGCCTCTGTAAAAGAAGAGCAAGTTGAGATCAAAGCTCATAGAATGGAGGAAATTACAAAAATCAGAGCAGAAATTAATGCAGTTGAGACTAAGAAAAAAATACAAAGAATTAATGAATCAAGGAGTTGATTCTTTGAAAGAATAAACAAAATTTATAAAGCCCTAGCCAATGTTATCTAGAAAAGGAAAGAAAAAAATGCAAATGCATTGAATGGGGAATGAAAAGGGTGAAATTACTACAGATCTTGTGGAAATTCAAAAGCTTATCAGCACCTACTTTGAAAATCTTTACTTGCACAGGCTCTCAAACACAGAAGAAATGGACAGATTCCTAGAAATGTATGAATTTCCAAAGCTGAATCAAGAAGATTTAAAAATTTTGGATAGCCCAATATCAGTAACTAAAATTGAAAATATAATTAAAAACTTACCAACAAAGAAAAACCCAGGTCCTGATGGATTCATGGATGAATTCAATAAGAAATTTAGAGATGATTTAATGTCAACACTCCTCAAGCTCTTTAATGAAATTGAAAGGGAAGCAGTTCTCCCAAACTCATTCCTGGAGGAAAGTATTAGTCTGATCCAAAAACCAGAAAGACTCAACCAAAAAGGAGAACTATAAGCCAATCTCATTCTCTCTAATGAATATTGATACAAAATTTCTTAATAAAATACTAGCAAACAGAATGCAGCAAAGATGCAGAAGATGATACACCATGACCAAGTGGGATTCATCCTAGGAATGTTGGCATGTTTCAACATACAAATCAATACATGTAATACACCACATCAACAGAGCCAAAGACAAAAATCACATGATCATCTCAACAGATGCAGAAAAAGCTTTTGATAAAGTCCAGCATTCATTCATGATAAAAACCCCACAAAAAATTCAGAATAGATAGTCTCTACCTCAATCTGATAAAAGCCATCTATGACAAACCAACATACAACATTATACTAAATGGATAAAACCTGAAAGCTTTCACTCTAAAATTAGGAACAAGAAAAAGATGTCCACTATCACCACGCTTATTCAATATAATTCTGGAAATGCTATCCAGAGAAATTAGACAAGAGAGAAAAGTAAAAGGAATAAATATAGGAAAGGGAAAAGTTAAATTATCATTATTTGCAGATGACATCATATTCTACATAGAAGACCCCAAAAAATCCATCAAAAGACTACTAGAGTTAATAAGAAAATTCAGCAGCATAGCTGGATACAGTGCTAACACTCAAAAATCAATAGAATTCCTCTACACAAACAACAAATGACTGATAAAGAAATTAGGGAAATAACACCTTTTACGATAGCATCCATAAAAATGAAATATCTAGGAATGAATCTAACAAAGGGTGTAAAAATCTATACAATGAAAATTATAATACTCTAAAGAAGGAGATTCAAAAGATACCAGAAAATGGAAAGGCATTCCTTGTTCATGGATAGGAAAAACTAACATTGTGAAAATGGCCATTCTCCCAAAATTGTTATACAGACTCAATGCAATTCTAATCAAAATACCATTAGCATTCCTTACAGATCTAGAGATATCATTGCTAAAATTCATCTGGAACCAGAAGAGACCTAGAATAGCAAAGGCAATTCTGGATATAAAGGTAAGGCAGGAGGCATCACAATCCCTGACTTGAAATTATGCTACAAAGCTACTGTGATATAATCAGCATGTTATTGGTAAAAAAAACAAAAAAACCTGAGGATCAATGGAACAGATTATAAGATGCAAACATAACAATAAAGACTCAGTCACCTTAGTTGGACAGAGGTTTCAAATATATTGACTGGAAGAAAGACAGACTTTTTAACAAATGGTGTTGGAAAAATTGGCTTTCCCCATTCCAAAGACTAAAACTAGACCTATATCTATCACCATGTACTAAATTTAAGTCAAAATGGATCAAAGATCTAAATATTAAAACAGAAACACTAAATGTACTGGAAGACAAGGTAGGTAGAAAACTTGGAGATACAGGGCTAGGCAAAGAGCTCATAAACAAAACACAATTTGCTCTGGAAGTACTTCAAACAATCAACAACTGAGATCTCATCTTATTAAAAAGTTTTTGAACTTCAAAAGAAATCACCAACAGAGGTAAAAGAAAACCTACAGAATGCAAAAATATTTTAGCCAGCTGTCCCTCAGACAAATGACTTATATCTAGATATAGAGAATTGAAAGGCACCAGGTCTCCCAAATTCAAAGATCTAATCCAAAAATGAGCATCTGAGATGAACATGGACTTCTCAGATGAAGAAACACAAATGGCAAATAAATACATGAAAAAATGTTCAACATTATTGGTCATTCAAGAAATGCAAATTCAAACAATGTTGAGATCCCATCTCACTCCAGAAAGAATGGCTGCCATCAAGAAATCAACCAATAACAAATGTTGGTGAGGCTGTGAGAAAAAAGGAACACTTCTATACTGTTGGTGGGCGTGCAGACTGCTACAACCACTGTGGAAATCAGTGTAGAGATTTCCTCAGAAAACTAGAATTGGAGGTCCCATTCAATTCCAGCAATTCCCATCTAGGTATTTCCCCAGAATAACTGAAAATATGCCACAGTGATATATGTGCACTCATGTTTATAGCAGCACAATTTGTAATAGCTAAATCTTGGAAACAATCCAAATGCCCATCAACTGCAGAATGGATAAAAAATGTGGTATTTTTATATAATGAAGTATTACTCAGCTATAAAGGATAAATTTGAGGTTTTTACAGGTAAATTGATGCAACTAGGGAACATAATCATGTAAAATAAATCAAACTCACCTGTGTAAATATTGTATTGTCTCTCTGGTGTAAGAAAAAACTGAAGCAATAAGATAAAAAATGTACAATAGATATACAAATGAAAGAGAAAGAAAATGTTCAGATGGAAACAATTGGGATAGGAGAAAGGAGAAAAGAAGGGAAAAGATCATCAGTATATAGGTATACATTTGTACGTGTGTATATTATGTATATACGAGTTAGATAATTATTCTACTAATGTCTGTAATTTCATCAAAAAGAACAATTTGTACTTTCATTGTCTGATCACTCAAATAAAAATCAGATCATTAGTTATAATGCTGAAAATGCTGAGTCTTACTGCCACTTTTGTTTTCAGATTCATTCATTCTAGCACCTTTTATTAGTTATTTGTTTAGTGTATCCTTCTAGCTGCTCCTCAACTCTGCAGGTTTTGAAACAGTACCATAGCTTAACAAATTATATGTTTTCAACAGCATTTTACAGATGATGTGCGGGGCTAAGTATCTACCTGGCAAGACTTCTGTAACACTTCTAAAGCTATAAAAATAGATCTACTGTCCAGGATTAATTCCACAATATAAGGATATTTGGAGTAGCTTCATCATTCCAATAGGTCAGGAAATTTTGCAAATACCAAGAATTTGGTTTCTGTGCCGGAAATCTAGGAATGGAGGAGGAAATACACAATACTTATATTAGTGTTAGATTGGATACAGAAAACTGTGAACTAGCTTTTTAGGGCAGTGGAGATTCAACACCTGAACTTACTCCTACATGACTGGCTGGATAAAAGTTTTTGTTTGTTGTTTCTGGTCAAAAATTGAATCATCGGAAACAGTAATAGTTGCATTAGTTTTTGTGAAAGAGACAACATATTATTAGGTACATCTTATCGTGTTCACCCATATCACAGTGGTTACCCTATTCATGAGTCCATTGCTTTACCACTGAGCTCATGAAGAACAAAGGATTCCGAAATTCGATAAGATGAGTTACCCTTCCATCTCATTGTTAGGAGATTTCTTTACAGTAGACATTCTCTTAAGGGCAATAATCTAAGTTACTAAAATGTGTATGTTGTGTTAACTAAAGAAATGATCCCACATCTTTTTTCAGACTTCTTTGTCTCTGGTCTTTGCCTATCATTCCCGCTATATTTTTGAGTAACCCTTGAAACTATTTGCTAATTCTTACTAGAGCAGAGAACTAAGGGTATTTTTAACAGTTCTATCAACTGGGAGGATTTCCCTTCATCGTATTCATTTGTAATTTTTCCCTGAGTAGGGCTAATAGGTCTTAATAGTCCACTTGAGCCAGACATCAATAGCAACATACTATGCTGAGATCTTTCTACAGTAGCTAGCTATTGTAACCCTCTCAGAAATTTATACCAATAAATTGAAGAGAGAAAATGATGCAACAGTGGCAGGCACTGAACTACTTCTTCATGTAATTGAATCTTGCATGTGAAATTGCATGGAAACAATGCTCAGAATATCTTATGTGCTATGACTGTGACTGCCTTACCTATGACACAATGAAACTGGCCATAATCGGTCAGGGACAGGGCAGAGCAGGGGATAAGTGTCATGAAGAGCACAGTAGTGTACCAGGAGTAGTGCTAAACACAGACTAGTTCCATGCCCCAGAACACACAACCTTATTCTAGCATCATAAGGGCTCTTGGCTTTTATGCTAGGAATTTACAGAAAATATCTCTAGCCAGACTTGCTTAGCTGACATAATTGGGCTGTGTGGCAAAAAACTTGTAACTCAGCCTGAAATTATAGCATTCTCATTTTTTCAAAGTCTCTTAATTGGAAGCCTCCAAATATCAATTCATAAACAATTATAGTTGTATTTTCAAAAGTGATATATTTCTGAAATCCACAGACCTATTAAATGAGTCTCTTTCTAAGTAGTAAGTGATGCGAGTGACAAAATGTTATTTTTCCTCTTAAGATAATGAGGAACTCTTTAAATCACTATATCCTAAGCATGTTAAAGTGCAGGCTCCAGAATCTTCATGGAATTTATTTCCTTTTTCTGACTTATCTTGACACATTCCTTATTTTTTTGACACTTCCTTCTTGCGATATCCTGGCTACCACCCACTTCAGGTTCACCATGTCCTGTTAGTATGATTAATCATGTAGTGGGTCGGCACCTCTTTGGGGGAAATTGCAAGATGCTTATATTGCCTGCAGACATTATTAAGACAGACATCAAGAGTGTTAAAGAAGGCTCTGTAGCAAACAAGTACCTAGATACTGTGTTGCTTCCATTCACAGGTGCAGCACTCTTGCCTTCCTTGCCAATGTGATCAGTAACAAATGTTTGAGATCAGTAACAAACCAAGTGCCAGAAGCTATGTTTCCATGCTATGCAAAAATATCCTCATCCAGAATAACAGAAGTAATCAAGTGACTAGAAGAGTGGGGTTTTTTGGGCCAGGGATTTAGCTCAGTGGCTTAAGCGCCTGCCTGGCAAGCATGAGGTCGTGAGTTCGATCCCCGGTACCAAAAAAAAAAAAAAAAAAAAACAAGAGTGTGGATTTTTTTTTTGGTCTGCCGTAATTCATTTTCTATCTATCCTTTTTTCCCCTTGAGATATAATGAGGTATCCATATTATTCACAAATTTGATAGGAGTTCCATTTCTCATTTTCTCCAAGATAATACAAAGTTAATATTTGGTTATAATTCAGACTTAAAATATCTTTCAAAACTTCATGTGTGTGGAAATTGATTGGATCACAGGAATTCCATACTCATCAGTGCTTTTATACACTGATGAGAGGAGTAGCTGAATATACTGTTAGGAAGTGGAGCCTTGTGGGAGGCAGAGTACCAGTGACACGAACTGAAAGTGTGTCTCACCGTCCCTAGATCCTTCCTTCTCCTTCTGCTTCCCAGCTGCTGTGATGTGAACAGCTTTCCTGCCCTAGGCTCTTCCATCATGGCGTTTACACCTTGAAGTCAGCAACTATGGACTTAATCCTGGAAAGAGAGAGAGAGAGAGGGAGAGACAGAGAGAGAGAGAGAGAGCAAACAAAACTCTCCACCTTTAAATTGTAGGTGTTGGGTATTGAGTATAGTGCCTCTGGAATGTGAAGGAGACTAAGATATTATCTTGGTAATGCAGAGACAAAATACCCAGCAACCAAATTTAAAAGAGTAAAGGTTTATTTAGCTCACAGTTTGTAGAGGTTTCAGTCTATAGTCAGCTGGTTTCAAGCCAGGGTGGCATGACATGGTGATAGCAGAGGAGAAATAGTATGTGAAAAAGCAGGGGAGACAGGAGGCGGCCAACTAGTGAAGCAGTAACAGTAGCAGCAGCTGAAGCAACAGGCTGAGTGGCCAGCGAAGCTGCAAGTGAAGCAGCCTTCTTTCTGTCCTTTGTATTTTATCTGGGGTATCCATCTTCACGGTGGATAGCACTCGGTCTCAGCATCACACACTCTAGAGTCAGCCTCTGAAAACCCCCACCTATGACCACGTGAGGTTTTTCTTTCTTTCTTTTTTTTATTTAAAAGAGAATAAAACAAAAGGGGGCAGTACAGAGCAGATCAGAACAGGACAACATAGGCAACACAGTACTTTACATTAAGTCAACTGGACATCAACAGTATCTAACACCATATCTCTTACTCTGCTATAGTTGAGCATAGTTTCAAATACATATAATATCAAACATAACACAATAGTATAAAGCCATGCATTTAGTGAAAGAATTCCAGGGCTTTTTAAACCGAATAACAGAAAATGATCAATGGGTATTATAATATCTCATTTTTGATAAAAAAGAAAAAAATTTGTTTGAACTATCACACATATTCAAATTCCAATGAGACACAATGTGGTAGATAGAACCAATGGTAATAGAACAAAAAAAAAGCATGGTAGGACTTCTAAGAAGGATAATATTAAATCAGCAATAGCTGTC